>BOPP01000053.1:7342591-7388116 GCA_017312745.1 Gryllus bimaculatus | reverse complement strand
CCTAACATTATTCACATGGCATCGGCATTTTAGCATTCGCGGAGATGAACATTTCTTCTGATCGTAGCCTCGTTTGGTTTAACGGATGTATGTCAATCGCTTCAGTCTCAATTTTCACATACATGTCAACTGCCAAACTGATGAAAAAGTCGTTGCACATCAAAAATATGATTTACTTCACCTTGACGATCGATGAGTTCTGTATGAATAGAAATTCATAGCACAACTTTTTGTTTGTTTTCAGTACCTGCCAATTAAAATGAGAAAATGGTAAATTGTTACTTAGATAGATTGAATTTAAAATAATTATTAATGCGTGTTTCAATTATTTACTTGTTAATTGGATTTACCGTATTTGATATTAAAATGATATCCTCTTCGCCCTGTCAGAAGATTCAAAGGATATTGTAGTGCATCATAACGCTGAGTGTTTTCAGATAACACGTTTTAAATCACTATTCGACGATGAAGCACAATATCTCTAGATTGTAAATTTTCTCCCACAATGACAACAGCCACTCATCATGGTAGTAATTAAAGCCTCCTTGCTGTGTTCACCGGTAGGTGTATTGTCAGCTCGAAATGATAATATTAGTCTATTCAGATGGCATCCGATCCAATTGACATGCAATTTGAACATGTTACTAAATTTTTTATCTGATGTAGAAACATGTGAATTCTTGGGACAATGGTTTGCGTTCACTGTTGATTGTGAGCACGACGATTATCAATTTCCGCATCTGAATTGCCCCATATAATAAATTTGTAAAAATTGATCTGATCAGGTAGTTGTTAACAGTGGTCCCGAGTAAGTGATAAATTTTCTCCTTGTATCTGTATTTTTTAAAAATTTGTCCATTAATTACTTCATAATATACTAGCGACCCGACAAGACATTCGTCCTGTCAAAAGATGTTGCTAATGTGGAATTTTTTTTGTTCCTACATATTAATTAGTCTGGGGCCAAAAAAATTCTCCCTGACAGACCGTTCACCCTGGTGATAGGGCCGCTTGTGAATAAGAAATATAATTAAATTAAAACAATATAAGCATTTAAAAGCAAGTCATCGCCTTTATTATTATCATGTGAATCATAATTATTAAACCAAAATTAGTTTTATTTCATTGAAGTGCTTTTGATATACGATGATTTTTTGTTTGATTACCTGGACATAGACAACAAATTCCATTGGTTTTCCAACCACGGAACAGGGCAACATATAAATGACCATTGAGAAACATGGGTTGTTAAATTAATACCACAAAACACCTAATGATTGCCCCTGAGACTTGTTTATTGTCATAGCAAAAGCAAGCGAACTTAGAAACTGTAGTCGTTTAAAGTCAAAACGGCTCATCCAGTCGGAATGCATTGGGATATCGCGGTATGAGGACGTCTTCTCCTTTATTACTTCCTTTCAGTATAATTGCTAGTAATTGATTTAGTAATTTTTGATCGCTAACCGTTATGCCGTTGCAAAGACGTGGGTTTGGTGGAATTTCGCAATTATCACTACCGATCCACCTTTAAATTGAAGACTGTGAGGGGCAATCTGGCAATTCAGCGAGTTTAAAAAATTCTGCGTGGATAGTTCCTACATCATCTTGCGTTAGTAGGCCAAGATCAACCCTAGTTTATATATCTTCGGATTCGCTGTAATTTGTGCTTAAATTTTTAAATTTAATTTCATTTACATCTATATTTTTTGCAGCCAAGAAGCTCTTTCGTCAACAATCATGGTTTGCTGTAATTTTAGAAACATTGGAAACACCTTCAGAATAAGTTCATCTTTTGATCGGTTAACATGACAAAAACTTTGAGAAAGTTAATGCAGCCAGTCATACATTGTCGATAGGAAATTTGCATTCTTACCAATGTCATTGAGTTGTTTAAGAGAATATGTTTCCAGATTTGGACATTTTGCAACTCGACACGCATATGCTTGCTTAAAATGAAGTACTTTGAAATGTTTCCACAAATTGGAGGGACTTTTAGACACGCCACTTGAGTTCATTAGCTCCCGGTGTTGATCGTGAATCACTGCAATGTTTGACGAAAATCTCCTGCTAATAAATCATTTTGCCACCACCAATTGGTTATGATTGCTCGTAGATCTTTTAAGGTTCTGTCTAAAGCCTCTAAGATTTTATGTGCCATCGTGCATTTCATCTCAAATAATTAATTACATTGCCTGCAAGACCTTTGCCATTGTAAGAGTCTTCGAAATGTTGCAGGATGCCCTATACCGATCATTCACTCGATCTCAGTTGAGTTCATTGACTGTTGCATATTATAAATGGCGCAAATTTTATGCTTGAAATAGTGGCTGTTCGATGCACCTTCAAGCAAAGTTGCTGCGATTCCCGACGAAAGCGAGTGCAAGTTGGCAATTTTGATTTTGCGGGAGCTAATCGTTGGCTATATATTAATTAAATACAAAAAAGTTTTTCCTTATACCACCAGGTGTATCTAAAAAGTAAATCCAAGCTTCCAGTTTCCATCATTTGTTACTTTCATAAGAGCTATCAAATACATACTTCTGTTGTTCATACAACAGTGGACAAGAGTTGTTTGAATTAATTCTTTCAAAGTGTTGAGTCATACAGTTTTTCTCGATTCAACTCTTGGCTTAAAAGCATCATGCAGTTGGTCATTGGGTGCGGCCAGGACTAATTGAATTAAGTTTGTATTCAATCAAAGCACATGTCCCCCAATGATATCCAATGCCTTCGTTGTAAATTCTTGACTAAGTGATGATATAATTAAGATTAAGAAAGAAGATTTAGTGACACGCATTTTAACAGTAGGTGACAGAAACAAAAAATAATTATTTGATTAACTGCTATAATGCATGCTTGAAGTAGGCATTACAATTTTCCCGAACTACATTTGTTGACCGAAATGAGCGTCATTTGAAAGCATTTTTATATTGTTGCGTTATTGTCAAAAGTGTATGAGAATCTGTTCCTATTTCGGAAACCAATGAGTACAATGGCCTTGGTGGTGGTTCCAATGGTATCAATTTCACTTTACATTTGCGCAAACACAATCCATTAGCTTCGTTTTTATATTTCACTGCCTTACAAAAATGAGCAAACCGATTTCATAGATGCCAATAACAACACATTGTAGTTACTGTGCAATTGACACATCGTAACTGGAAGCAGCTCGATTTCAAACAGCGATTATTAGTTAAATTGTAGCGCTCGCGCTACTCGCGTTGTGAATATCCGAATTCTTTTCACGTTCATTCGCGTCGTCACGGTCTTGGGCAGCATGATTGGATCGGTAATTAGCTTGGTTGTAGCATTTCGATTCATTTGTACCTAAATTGCTTCGTCTAATTAGGAGCATATCTAATATTATACATTATTTTGTTAATAGTTTCGTGAACGCGACATTAAATCTCCAACGAAGTATTCTGTGCTCCCAACGCACACCACCGCACATTGTTTTGATTAAGATATAATAGAATTTGAAACTTTGTTATAACGGTAATAAAGTGCAAATTTGACTCTTTGAGTTAGGAACAACAACAGAAGTATTAACAACAAAGAGTGCTTTATGCCAATTGCCTATAAAAGCTAAATTACTCTACGTTTTAGTTAGAAAGCGTTGTATGGGAAAAAGAAAAGGCTGTATTAGGGTTTCCGGACAATTATTCGAATTTTTCTCGACGTAAAAAACCATCCTTTGATCTTTTAACGAACATTAGAAAAAAAGAATTGGCCAATTTGCACAGGCGTTGTTGAGTTATGCGCATACCAACACATATTGCGATCATTTATTAATATATGTAATATATTCATGTATATATATATATATATATATATATAAATATATATATATATATATAAAATACATCAAATACGTACCAAAGTACATCATTCGTACAAACTTCATCATCATCATACGTTACCAAATTTTAATGTTATTAAAAAATTATTCTGGATATACCTGAAAGTGGGCATGAAATGTTCCCGTATAATATGTAGTAGCCGCCAATGATTTCATCTGGAACAGGCTGTTATATTTGAATGTTGGCCAAGAGTGCTTAGAATCATTTTCAATCCCAGAAACAAAGAGCGTTAAAGATCTGGTGTGGGACCAATTGTGGCAATTTTACTTTGCCTCCAGAACAACATAATCCAGTAGATTCACCAGTGTATTTTTAACGCCTTACAATATTGACAAATTATGTCATCTCCAGTTGAACCGAATTAGTTGGCGCAATAATTTCCAATTGCCGGATCATAGGTGGAATGCAGCTCGTTCAAAAATCACACTGCGTCTACGAATTCGCTCAATCTTCATTAGTGTCTTAGCTTGCTGTTGTTGGGTTTGATGTGCCACGAAACTGTTGCATTCTAATCTATCTCTACCATTGTCACTCACTAAAGAACGCAATTCTGACTTAGCAATACGACTATTTTCTTGATCTGTCTCTCTCTAGTCATCAGTGCGGTTAGCACGTGAGGTAGCTCTCCGCACAATTGATTGACTGCAACGACCCAAGTCAGGTCGTCTTCTCCTTGGCATCGTAAATTGAGAAAAATTCTCGCTCGTTTAGCAGTTCAGTGTCACTATCACAAAATATCACACGCACACACATACATTAGATCCTCCAACGTGCACGCGAATTTGAACTTTATGCATTTCAAAACGAACATTTCAAAACCAAGATAAGATAAATCCGTTCAGCCGTTCTCGAGTATCGATAGTTGAGTTCTCGATAATCTGACAGATTAACCTTTTAAATACGAATGGGAAAGAGGTTTCCCAGAGCATTTCAACCCAGCCGTAGGAACGGGATACTTTTGGCTTGACCTCCAGAGGCGCGCGTCGGCTCTTATCTATCGCTTGCTGACGGATGGCAATTTGCGGTGCGCCGATTTCACGCATCGGAGCTCCGGCCTACGCTATCAGGCAGTGATGTGTTGATGGAGTACGGTCTTGCGGCAGGAAGAGCGCGCGTGGGCTCCTCTGATATTTCTTGCTTTTGCAGTGCGCCGCAGCTCATGAGAAAAGGGCTGTTTTGAGGGTTTTCCCGGCAATTATTCAAATTTTCTCAACTTTTAAACCTTCCCTAGACCTCCACGAACCTTTCAAAACCAAGATGAGATAAATCCGTTCAGCCGTGCTCGAGTTTTAGCGAGACTAACGAACAGCAATTCATTTTTATGTATAGAGATGATTCGAAGTGGGAAAGTGCCGTGTTAATAATGCAAACCAGGTGTAATTTTCCCCTAATGTCTTTTATGTTCTTGTGAGTCCTGTTCTGAAAGTTGAAAGGTCTATGTCCAGACGGATTTTGTTTTCGCAAGCCAAGTAACTGGGCTGATGCCCGACTGATTTTGTAGTAAAAGGGTCTTCTAGCGCGTCGTTTGCGTGGTATTCTGATAACTTGTAGGAAATGTCAAAATACTACCTATCTTAGAAAACGCTGCACGGAGCACGTGAAATGCTACATTCTTTTTACATTCCCGTATACGTACGTATATATGTAGTAATATACGTAGTAGAGGGAAAAGTATTTAATATTGGGCGAAAAACGGCGGATTTTTGGCAGAAAAAACCACTGTGAGGCCCTGATAACGAAAAAGGGGATACATTCACTTGCTAAATTAAGAAACACATCATCTAACACGTGGTGGAGACAGAAACCCTGCTTTGTAGGTCCTTAGTGCCGAAATACCAATAGACTGTAAAACGTGTCTGTCCGCCCGTCTCCGTCCCTCTGCCTGTCTGTCCGTGCGTCTGCCTGTCTGTCTCTTGCTTACTATGCGTAGGATTCTTTTTCCCAATTGAAGAAACCCATGTCGATCTGGCACGAGTCGAATCTTTGAGATTTTGAAAAACATTCTTCTAAATTTGGGTGTATTTGATATGAAGCCCTCCGGACTTTCTCAAAACATTTTCGACACCGACACCATTCCCCCCCCCTTCGTTTTCTTGAAGGAATAGAGTAAAATTCGTTTATAAAGGTGGGATAGAGCCGATTTTCACGGTTAACTCTGAATTTTCGAAAATTTCAAAAGTGTGAATTTTATTCGGCGTCTTCCTGCAACTACAAAATTAAAGATGAGATTTTCCTTTAAATGATTTTTTTCATATTTAATTCTTTCATAACTGTCATGTAATTTTCTTCAAAATTTTAGAGGTTTTCCTGCAATATATCCAAATTAGAAAAATAACAAAAATAAAATGTTTAAAAAATCTGAAAAATGTTTTAAAAATTTTCTTTAAACTTTTACTAGGGAGAGTGCTAAATGTGCTCAATATATTATATAAACTCCATAGTTCTCTATTCTTTCGTTTTTTGTTCTATATTATATCTATGTTCTATGTTAATTTGTTCTATATTCGTGCAACAGTTTCGAGGATTGTTGTCCCCATCATCAGGCTGTAAAATTGAATTTTGAAATTTTATAGTACAGTTTTTAAATTATTTACAATACAATATTAAAATTGAGAAATTATGACAGGAAAGAACTTGCTAGACACATGAGCACTCAGAAAACAAATGTTTTTTGTATTCACATTCTAAAACTAACGGCCACGGGCAGACAAAATCAACGTTGGAGAGAGATTGAAATAATGTGTTCTGAGAGCCAGGGGAAGTTATGACAATTAAAGTGGAGGGGGAAGGTTTAAAAGCACAAGTAATAAGGGAGAACAATTTTTTTCAATGTTCGACATCTTTTAAAGCTAAGCATCATAAATGTTTGTAAAATGATTATTCTCAACGGCAGTATTAATAGAACTATTTATTTTAATCTAAAGTTTCAGAAAATAATCGTGGATATCTCCGGGTTTCAATATCAAAAATCCTAGGATTTTAAAAATTGAAAGAATAGTTTAACTTTTTCCGATGATTGGATACAGAGTTTTGTCTTTAAGGAATCTTTCTGATGTTTCTGTCATGTTCTTTCATTCTAGTTAGAACTTTCAGACTTCTTTGGCCCAAATATTGATCGCAATCACTGCATTCAATATCGTATACAGCATTAGCTTTATTCAAAGAAGTAGTACAGTCTTTGACATTTCTGACCACAGTCTGTTTATTATGAGTTTTGTTTATTAATCTACACTGGTACTTCTCTTGAAAAATCTGTTCTAATTTGTAATTAGTTGTGGGAATGAAAGGTAATGATAAACATTTATTCTTAGAAGTACTATCATCTTTGGACAATGGTTTCAAATTGTACGCAAGAAACGCATTTAAAAATATATTTATAAATAACAGCATTAGGATAACTGTTGTTTCTTAAAATAGCTTGAACTATTTCTAAGTTAAAGGGATGGAACTTCTTATCAGCTAACTTGACTAAGCAATCAACTAGGTTATAAATTATTAAAAATATGACCCTAACCCTTCATAAAATGATGATAATGACGTACTCAAAATTTGGAAATAACTGTTCTTTAATATTCTTCAAATAATATTTCGTTCTACTATTAGGAAACCGAAAAATTGAGAAATTTACAAAGAAAGTACTTTGGGGGTGGTGATAGATGGCAGCTGGCAAGAGTATGAGGCAATCCGCCTAGCTTGCCGAGACCAAAGGAAAGTGATATATTTTTCATGTAATTTTCTCAATCCATAGTTAGCCCGAACAGAGAACAGTTTCCTAATAGTAGAACGGAAATTTTATTTTAAGAATATTAAACAATAGTAAAACCTCGCCCGAAATGGTAATTTTCTTTGAAAAATTTGGAAGTTTTTAAGAAAATTGTGTTCGATCGATACTGTAAATTCGAGCATTTATACCATACGATTACTACAGTTCCTACCAATTGCCCAGAAAAATGTGCCATAGTAACGGAAGTGAGAGATCATAAAAAAAATAACATTGTGTATTTTTGCGTGCCAAAAAAAAAAACAAAAAAAACCCTCACAATGCACTTAACGTTATATGAAAGGATGCAGATAAAGACTATCAGTTTGAAAAGTTTTGAAGAAACAATTTGGAGGCCGTTTTTCAAAGAATATAATTTATATTAACGGTCTCTTCTCCTCCCAATTGCACCTATTAAGAACCATCCTATGATCTAAAGAAAAATTTATATTTCTATGCCTGTGTTCACAATTACTTTTTTTTGTTTGAGAGGATAAAGTCAATTTCGCTCCTTGTGTTTCCCGTCTGGGGGGGGGTGCCAAAAGTCCATCTATCATCCTTCTCATCCTAAAAAAAAAGGTTATGCTTTGTTATTAGAAATTTTTAGCATTTGACTCGTTAAAGAAAATTAGGTCGTGTCTTCTACCTCATTTGCTCCGTTTACCATATCCGTAATGTGTTATCTTTTTTCGTTCATTTTTTTCGTGTCTATCTTTGCGTTAAATTCTCCGATAACGAAGTTTTGTTGTGTTTTATATTGATTAAACGTGCCATTTAGTAAATTGTGGAAATCTTCTAATTCTTCTTCCTTGCATTTGATTGTTGGTGCATACGCTATTATTATCATTATTTTGGATGTCTCCATTGTCAGTTTCAGAACGGCAATTGTTTCGAAGTCTCCTATTATTTCATTTATTGATCTCTCTATATTTTTATTTAATAAAAATCCCACTCTTTTCTGTTCTTCAGTTGTTTCCATATAGGTGAATTCTTCTTTTCGATTATTGTATCTCCGTGCTTTCTAACTTAACACATGCAGATAACATTGTATTTTAGATTTCTTAATGGTGTATCCAGTTCTATTTCTTTCTTCTGTCAAAAGTGATTTGACATTAAATGTTGCAATTTCAATTATATGCCATTATTCTTCTGCTTCTCAATTTCAATGATATGCTCTTTATTCTAATCTGCTGTCGATTGTGTCTTCGTTGCTCGTCTGTGCTCCGCAGATTTTCCACATCCCATTAATTTGAATTTTTAAATGTCCTAATTGTACTGAGTTTCCTTTCCTTAGTTCTGAAGCCCTTTTTCATAATGCTGCGTGAGTGCACACGGGTGAGAAGCCAAATGAACTGTCTGCGCCTATGCTTCCACGCATCACAGCAACTTAAATATTCACACTGGGAAGAACTCTAGGCGTGTTCACGGTCGCAAATTTTAAGCTCACAACACGTCGTTGAAGAAATATAACATTGACTAGTGCAGCAAGTAATAAATAGACTAAACAACATGCAAGTAATGTGTGTCTGTGGCATCGCACTTTCTAATAATGCTGTTTCTTTTCGTTTTCAATAAATCTGTGCTCACAACTTCTATCTTGCCTAGTGACTGATTTCCGTTTTCCTAGAATTCATATATGAAAATTGTAATATTCAAATCTTGAAATAGACCGTATTGAATTCCATATTCACTTGGTTTTGTACCCCAAAAGCGCGCAATGAGACTTAGTCATTGGGTGCGCATGGAATGCCTAGTGCGGGACGGCGACTGTGGCGCCGCGAGGCGGCCGCTTCCAATGTCACCACTGCGGCTACGCCACCAATCACTCTTCGGATTGGACCAGGCACCGGCGCGTGCACTGGGGCGAGAAGACCTACAAGTGCACGGTTTGCGCCTACACCACGAAGCATCTTGGCCACTTAAACAGGCACATGCATCAGCACTCTGGGCAGAAGTCTTACAAAGGCAATCTCTGTCCCTACGCTACGACGCAGGCCTGGAACTTAAATGTACACAAGAGAAAACACACTGGGGAGAAGCCGTATAAGTGCACTCTCTGCCCCTTCTCCACAACACAGGCCTGGAACCTATCTGTGCACACGCGTACTCACGCAGGGGAGAAATTTCGTATTCATCAGCCTCCCGTTCTTAAGGAGGACCTACCGGTCATAAACACATAGCTTACGCGAATCTACAACAGCTGCATTACACAGCGGTATTTTCCGGAAAAATGGAAATTCGCAAGTATCTCCATACTTCCGAAACCCTGTACCATCTCACGATCGCTGCGAGCTACAGGCCAGTCTGTTTCCTGTTGTGGGAAAGGTATTCGAGAGGCTTCTACTCGCGCGAATTTTGCCAACTGCTCTCTTCGGGAACCTCATTCGAGATAAACAGTTTGATTTCAGACCGGGACATTCCGCTTTACTACAAGCATTTGGCATGGCTCAGCAGATTTCCGCTTATTTGTTACTTACACAGGCTGTACTTGCCATATATCTCAACATGGTGCAAGCCTTTGGCAAAGCGCCAAACACCGCGCTGTAACCGAAATGGTTAAGTCGTCCCACACAAACCGCGAGTCCCTCGGGGCTCCACCCTCTGCCAATAACATCCCACATGTATCAGCAATACGGCTTTTCCTTTATGCTGATGATGTAGCCGCCTTGGGAAGAGGAATAAACCTAGGCGACAAATTGAAAATACTTCAAAACCAGATGAACCTGACGCGGAAGTGGGCGGAACAAAACCACTCGACTTTTTCAGCGGAACAAATTATACCCGCCGCAAACACAAATACACCAAACGTTTTACACCACGAAAACAAATAACACTTGGTACACAAACTAACATGGGCGCCTAAGGCACCTTACCTAGGCAACACTTCGACGCATGCGCTGGCGTTTACATGTCATTGGAATTCGATCGATATTATCCCAAAGTGTTCGACACTTACCTCTTTTGAGGAAACCTACTCTCCCCTTGCAACTTTGCTTGGCACTCTATAAAACGTGTTGGTGGCCTGTGGCCACCTCCGCTGCGGCAACCTGGTGGACCACAGCACAAAGTAGAAAGGGAAAATCCACTTGAACTAGTACAGAACAGTTCTACGGCTCATACCACGCCCTCCATTTCGGAAACTGTTGAAAGTACTGAGGAAGGAACGTGATATCGAGTCCTTCACTCAATGCTTGAGACGGCTTTCGTTTAATGAAGCCTTCGAACGTTTTTCAAACCAACGAAGTTCCGGCAATGCTGAAACAGTTGGCTCGACACGTCCTCACTACAGGACAAAGAAGACAAGCACTCCCCTGTGATATTCTGAAGATGTTGTGCAACACAAAAGCCGATTTGGCTATTGAGTAAGGTCCGACGCGAACCCACACCAGTCATAACACATTGCAGTAAAACGCGAAATGCTTGCGAACTGCAACACAAACTACAAAATCACCAAGCCTTCGGCTAAGTAAAATAATAATAATAAAAATAATAATAATAATAATAAAAAACGGGGAGAAAACCTACGCGTGTTCAGTGTGGAAATTTTTTGCTCGCAACATATCGTTGAAGAAACATGAAGTGGGCTGTCGTAGTGGACCAAGAAATAAGTAGGGTAAATACCATGCATGAAATTAATGTATGTTGTAATGATGCTTCTTCTCATTTTCAATAAATCTGTGCTCACGACGTCTATCTTACCTAATGACTGATTTCCGTTTTCGTAAAATTTATATCTGAAAATTGTAATATTCAAGCCTCTAATAGACAGTAATGAATTCCACCTTCATTCGAGTTTGTACCTCCAAAAACGCGCAATGAGGCTTTGCCCTTGGTTACGCAGGGCATACACGGCGCTGGAAGGCGACGGTGGCGCCGCAGAGCGGCCGCTTCCAGTGCGGCCACTGCGGCTACGCCACCAACGAGCACTCGAATTGGATCCGTCACCAGCGCGTGCACACGGGCGAGAAGCCTTACAGCTGCACGATCTGCGGCTATGCTGCAACGCAGGCCGGCAACTTAAAAAGGCACAAGCGGAAACACACCGGGGAGAAGCCATATGTGTGTTCTCAGTGTGACAGAAGATATACGCGCAACTTCCAATTGAAGAAACATAAACGTTACTGTCATACTGCCTCTAATAATTAAGCTGAATGTCATTGTATTGTCATTGCAAATTTCTGTTTTTTGACTGAAGTTTCCGTTACACTTAATTCATTCATTAAAATTTTAATACGCAACTAATATGTATTTTCATCAGTGTAACCCAGACCTCCTTCAAACATTCACGTAATGTTGCTGATGTCGGGAGTACTAACGAGTTACGTCGAATTCATCTGCTATCTTGACGAGAGGCCGAGCGGCCTGAAGATCTGACCGGTACTTTTCTGCCGTTTCTCCGATCTTTTCCGGTCGAATGCAGACGAAATGCCTCAACAAACGGCGCACGGACCGCATGCAACTTCCTTTTCCTTGTATACTACTCACCTTTTGAACTCAGAATTCCAGGAGTGCGCCCACGTGCGGACTCTAACACGTCGGGAGACAAGCGTATGGCTTCCAAGCCTGTCTTGGTTTCGGCGGTAGACCGGTCTTGGGGGATAGATAGACGTGCGATGCCTTGCAAGCCGTCGTCGATTTCCGCGCCAGACCGCAGCATCTAGCGAGGAACGAATGAGACATTCACTACACTAACGTGCCTACAGACAATAGGAGTGCACTTGCTGTGTAACATTAATTTCTCAAATCAATAGCGGAGAAAACGTTTTGTTTAAAAGAACGTATCAGATCGCTGGCGAAATGTGAATGAAGCTTCCGCGGGAACGTTACCTCAAACCTAGCTAATTAAGAACAAGCCTTTTCCTTGTGAGGATGGTTAATCCTACTCAAAGAGCGCGCAATCTGACTTCGTCCATGGGTGCGCAGGGGGTGCTTGCCGTGGAACGGTGCCGGTAGCGCCGCCAGGGAACCGCTTGCGGTGCCACCTACTGCCAGTGGCAACGCCTCCAACTACCTCTCTCAATTTGACCAGAGCGCCAGGCGCTGTGACACACGGAGAGAAGCCTTCAAGGTCGTCACGCTCTGCGCCCTTCCATACGTTCGCAGCCTCTGGCAACTCGTTTACTCGTCGTGAATTAACGGTCTTCCGTTTCATTTTGAATAAAGCCAGGGCTTCTTGTCGGGAAACTATAGTTCCATTTTGCTTATCTCTGACTTCAAACCTTTCAATGCGAAGAATAGCAACGTGATCTTGCCACGTGTTACTTGCTGCTCTGTCACCTGCCTGGTTTCCTCTTGCTCTATCTCAATGCTCCTACCAGGCGAATTGTCACCATCACCGCTCACATCTCTCTGACAAAAGTACTTTTTAAATTGAAGCGTAAGTTCTCCCTGTAACGTTTCGAAAACCGCGAATGCCACTTTTCCACGATT
Source organism: Gryllus bimaculatus (assembly GCA_017312745.1). Lineage (NCBI taxonomy): Eukaryota > Metazoa > Arthropoda > Insecta > Orthoptera > Gryllidae > Gryllus > Gryllus bimaculatus. The sequence continues at coordinate 7,375,066 of BOPP01000053.1, read as the reverse complement.
GGCAACGGTTGCGAGTGCTGTTTTAAAAAGCAATATTGCCTGTGAATTGAAAGCACATGTTCAGAAAAACAAATTTATTCTCAAAATGATTAGCGAAAAGTACTTGCAGCCTCTTTTTATGGACCCATTGCAACACTGATTGAGAAAAATAGTTCCATTTAAATAATAAGTTGATTGAAAATACATTTTTGTTTTTCTAGCATTTTAAAAACTATCTCTACGGGCAAAATTAGCTGTCCTATAATTCCGCATTGTTAAGCAGAAATTGCACTTTTCATCGGTGAACCGCTTTACAAGTTATGGAGGAAGGCTGGCTTTGTGGGGGACACGCAGCGTGTATGTATATTAGTATAAGCATATGAAACAAAGACGGTAAGTTACACAATTTTAACTCAAGAACCGGCTGAGCCAATTTTAATTCTCTAATTTTGGATCCATCTCCGCGCCAGAAAGGCAGAATGAAACTATTGACTATAAGAAACGTTCACTAGATTGGTCTGTAGAAACAAAACAATAAATTATTATGCAATTCCGCACTCGCACACGGTGCGCTTTTTTCAATGTTATATCGCTAATAAACTCTTAAAAGGAGCCGTTCAATATTCCAGACAGACCGGAACTTTAGGCATCGATTTCCAGATCAATTGATAGTATTACAGCTGGTGAATGACCTTAACCCAAAACTAAATCATAGTCGTGATAACCAAATTAGTCTGTCCTCAAGTATATGTTTATTTGACATTTGGCGCTCGGATTAATCAGAGCTTTACGCGAGTGGAATTTTCGACGTTCTTGCCTTTGTTTTATTTACTTATCCAGAGTTGTGGAGGAAGTGCTTGTAGTATAAAAACCGCGTGGACGCGCGCTACCAATCGGGAAATGAAGCTGTGGAGGAGGTCACGACCCGCGGAAGACGCTCTAGGTGTCGTTTCATTCTGCTTTATGCACTTGGCGGCACAACAGTTCTGCATTCAGCGTTGAACGCATTGGACGCCACGGTGGTAGCAGCGGTGCCGCACTACCCGAAGTTGCCATGCCCTCATCGACAGAAATGCACACCCTGACTATGTACAACTCGCAGTGGGCCATGAAGTATATGTGCCGACCGCGAGCCCAGGAGTGACGACGGGCCGAGGCGCGATTTGACCCGACCGCCACAGTGGTGCCAGTCACCGCTGCCACGCCGCATCGACGCCAGCCGGCTGACGACTGCGCTTCGCGTAACCGGGCGACGCCGTCTACTCGCCGACTGCCGCTCCGCGAGCCGCCGTTCATGACCGCACGGCGCCAAAGATGAACTCTGGCCATTACGGACGTCCAAGATGTGAAAATTATTTTAAAGTTAGTTTTAAGATTTATTATAGCATTAGGCTTCACGTCGATCACAAGACAGGATAATAAAATTAATTTCCAAGAAAAATGAAACAATGCATTGACTGTGTGGCAGCATTTGAGTTAGCCGTATCACCATGCCTCCCGTTGTGGAGTCTACCGACGGAGCGGGCCAGGGGCAACGATGAAGCGAGAAAAGTATGTAGAAACCAGGTGAGTCGGGATTAACCACGCCATGTAGAGGAAGGGTGGTTACAATATAAAGAATTTGAATTCCTATTACCACCCCTCTGCTATTTCCATTCGTCCCAGCACTGCCCGCAAAAAAATACATCAGAAAGTTTCCTTTCGAACACCGTCAATTTATTTTCTATTGTCTGGGTCTAGCCGATGTTCACACCTATGGCTAACACTTTCTTATTAGCCTTAGCCACCCCCCCCCCCATAGCTATTTGTGTTCCGCTGCTCACTATCTCGGGTTATTAAAATACTCATGAGCGGAAATAATGTTTTGTTGTGGCTGGCCAATTAATTCGTTGTATCACCGACCTCCATATCATCAGTGACCAGAAGCCAAGCATTTGAATTCATTTACTTGTATTTTGCTCTTGTATTTATTGTTGTGATATTTTTATTCCCTTCCTTATTTGGGCCATTTTTTTAGTTGTATCTGCACTAATACGTGATCAAGTTGCTTTAGCCTTAATGTTTAGGTCTTCTTATGTTTCCTTAACTGCCGATATGAATCTTTAAATGGTTTAAATCAGCATACCCAACTACCTGTACTGTCCTGTGTAGGAGCATATTATTCAGATGTACATTAATTTCGGTGATTATTATGATCCTCATATATCCAGACATTATGATCTTCTCATATTGTTTAATTCATCAGCGTACCCAAATACCTGTACTGTTCTATAGAGGAGCGTATTACTCAGATTACAGGGAGCCTGTCAATCACCTTGTTTTAACTTTTGTCTGATTTCAAATGCCTATTTTTTACATCCTGGTAACATCACTACTGCTTCGGTTGTGGCCATTGTTAAGGGTATAAGACGTATCAGTTTTACTGGTATTCTCATAGTATCTCATACAGTTTATTCCTAGCAAATCTATCGTACGCTTGCTTGAAATCCACAAAAAACGTGATGTACACCAATATTATGTTCTCTCCACGTCTCTTATCTGCCTCATTGTAAATATTTGGTCTGTTGTAGATCGTCCATTCTTAAAACTAACTTTTTATTTTCAGAGAATGGTTTCTGTGTATTTTTCAAGTCTTTTTCTAACAGTATACGTGAATATATTGTATACATTACTCAATAGTGTTATACCTCGATAATTGTTCGAATCCTGGCCGTTGCAACCAATTCTTTGAAAAAAAATTGAATTATTGAATTTATATCATTCATAAAAGAATTCTTAAAATTGTTATTTAGCGGTTGTAAAGAAATATGTTTAGAAAAGAGTGTACATTTCCTGGTAACAATCCTAATCTATTATACAAAGAGCTATGTATATAGTTCGCAAGACAAACAGTTAAGAAGACTTTTTAAATGAGAAACAAACGCCTTCAATTTGGTACATATGTGTATACAAGTGAAAATATATCTTTATTTACATTGCCAAGGCAAATTTCTTCTATTCTTTTGATCAGAGAAATATTGGAGTCCTGCAGCTTGGATGTACAGGAAAAAATCCATCTTGCGTGTTAAAAGAAGAGATGTTATGCCCTGTATAGGAAAATATATGGAGTAGATTTAACCGAATCTAGTTGAAATTGATTTATCCCAAAATGCTTTTTAGACATGTAAATTTGGATTCCGACAATATATTAATTGTCCAAAAGCACAGCTAGTTGCTCAACACGCAATATCACATTCACTCAAAATTACATAATATTTCCTATTAGATATTGAATTGTTTTTAATTATTAAGAAAATATTATCATTATTGCCTGTTCAGTCATGACACTTTTTTGAAACACTATGATAAACTAAATTGAGGAACATTAACTGTGATTAACACATTCAAATAATATCACTTCTCAAACACTAACTAATGTTTGTGCCATGATACTCCCCATTATTCTTGTCATTCACCCAAATGGGAAATGTTCACACATGGCTGCATTTATATAGATAAAATGCATGGAAGGTGCATTTTAATAACTTCCTTTTCAAAGCATATTTATATGCATAACTTTGTGACAACTTAGTATGTTGCAGGTTTAATTACAAACATATTGAAAGAAAACACAAGACTCTCAGAAACTCAAAATGTATGCCATGTCAATTTACAACAATAAGTTAATTCACACGCATACGTATTCCAATCTTTTACACATGATTTGTATCAATTCTTATAAAATTCTTTCTAATAATAGCCTTGGAACAATGTAAATTACTCTTGTGTAAACTATCCTTAACCCTCCAACTATATGCACCGAACTCACATTTGCCACTCGAACAACAGCTCACATCACAGCCTATTTGTTCGGTAAAATAGTACATTTCGCACCAATACTGACTAGTTTTAAAACTGTCAAAATATCGTCTACTTTTGAACAGACAAATTTGGATCTGAATGGACTATGAGCAACGCTACAAACTATGGCATATCACTTGAAATCCAAAATTACCACAGCAATACTAAAAAACGACCAAAATTGACAGTATTATACTTCGTATCACATATTGGAATACATGCCACCTCCAGGATGTTCTGCCCTCTTTTCCAGCAGGTAGGGAGCTGCCTGTAATACAAAATGATGCGTTATTGAAATTCAAAATGTCAAGTGCTGCCTCACCTTCATAAAACAAGGTTTGTGTACTTACCAGATCATGCAAGGAAGCCGGAATGAATAGTAACTACAACCTGTGAGGCAGGCCTGCAAATCAAAGAGGCAAATGATTGAACAGAAATTTTTTTAAAGCTTTCTTATTAGTACATATCATAAATGCTCACTTACACGTGCTAGCAAGCTTTCTCTAAATACTCTGGGAGCTCCATTAGGCATCTCAGGGCATTGTCAGGAAATTTTACTGAGGTCTGCATTCCACAGAGCTGTTTTTCGCTGTCAACATTTCTGGCAAGATGTGCTCTATACAAACGTACCTCCTGTTCATATCTTCCGTGGACAAGATGCCAATATTAGGTCCTAATTCTCATCATTCATAAACCTTTAATAAAGTTTGTAATATACAAATTGTTAAGTGACACAAATATCCAATTTAATGTTATTGCAAACAAAAATAATAGGACTATACAAAAACTGAGGGGAACAATGTTACAGTAATTAATGCAATGTTGTAAATACTTATCTTAATAATATGAAACCATTCTTAACAAACATGCAAAATATTAATATCACTTACTTTGTAAGTCTTGTATTATCCGTGTCTACGATTCCATTAATATGGCAATTGTGAAGCAAACGACGAAAATTCGGCATTTTCCTTCAAAATCTCGATTCTTCAAATCCACAAACTGCCGAACGTGGAACTGAGAGACGGTTATGTACGTTATACATACAACGAATTCATAATTCGGAGCCGTTGGGGGTCAGTTTCGAGTTTTCACACAGAGCTATCGTCAGATGGAAGCACTTTTGGAAGGCAGACTTTCTATTTTTTATTAGTTTGCAAAAGTCGCTATAGAGCACTCCACAATGATGGGCAGTAATGGGCATAAAGCTCCCCCACCTGAAATAAGGAATTTTCCCAGCCTAAGAAGTGACAGACCCCTGGTTCTTCCTCCATTGCTTCTCCATCTTCCCCCACCTGCATAGTTTCATCCATTGATGTACTTCATCCATTTATGGGATTCAGGAGCTCCGTGAAGTACTGTACCCATCTTTGCTTAATGCTTTCTGGTTCACTTACCATTATCCCTTTATATTTCTCACAAAATTTTATGTATTCTCTATCCATTGGTCTACCTGCTTTCGTGGCAATCCTACGTTTATCTTCATACCCGATTATTTTGGCTCTTCCCGATTATTTGGCTTCAATGCAGGTTTCGGTGTCTAGCTGCGCATTTCTCTTGCAGTACCTTAACACACACATAACTCGAAACCAACTATGGTGTCTGCTGACTCCCTGATGGTATGGCCTAATCCACATTTCCTCCACACTTCTATTGGGAGATCTTTCTTCATCATCCATTTCAATTATTCTTGCTTCCATTTCTTCTGTATAGCTCACCGTTCTTTCTTTTTGTAGTAATTCCATAGATGTTCCATTTTCTGGGTTCTTGAGTCTGGTTTCTACTTTCACGCGTTATCCGGCTTGCATATCTCATCGATATTACATTGCATCCATTCCGGTTGCTTTTTATCTACCAGTACGTAGTTTTCTTAGTTAAAATTTATTAGCCTCTCCTCTTTCTTAAGTGTATTAAGTGAAGACTATTAATTCCGATAGTCCAATGGTAGCTTATTTCTTTCCATATATTGGCGTTGAAGTCATCGATAATCAGCTTAACGTCATTGCTAGACAGATATCTAGGTCATCCTCCAGATATTGGTGGAATCTCTCCTCTTCCTGGTCCTCCTTTGTTTAGTAGGGGCTAGGGGCATCCGTATTCACAATGCCAATGTTATAAATTTGTATTCGATCCTTAGAACCCGTATTCTGTCATTCATAGTTTTAAAGTATAAAACATGCCCTCATATTTTTTAATAACAAAATCTACTTCTTTTCTCTTGGTCTTTCCACTATAAAATATTATATTATTTGTTAGTCGTACAATACCACTGAAAATTTCCAACATTTATTGTAACAAAAACAACAAAAATTGCCCTTTGTACAATAACAAAAGTCACTTCACACATGTCTCTTCTCTCTTATAGAAGAAAAGAACGAAATTTAACAAATTCATTTAATATTATTCTGTCTTTGTAACACTTTGCCCATGGTAGAGTGTTAATTAAGCACAGCTAGCAAAGTTCTTGTCGCGGTTACTGACATTAATATGAATAACATCAATAGAAGATTAACGATTTACCATCTAACATAATTTAACATTAGTATTTCAGGTAAAATTACACAATACATCCCTTCAAAATAAATATATTACACACTAAAAAAACACTTAAATCAGTACAATCTTTCTCTTGAATACAATGTGAACCTTTACAGCGCAAAGAAAGTTATGCTCTCTTGCATGCTCTATGCAAATTTATGCTCTTGCATGTGTTTTTTTGTTGTTTTTTTTAATATTATTGTTTCACATCCAATTATAGTTTCATTCGTAAACCATATCCATTAGAAAAAATGATTATATTATACTTCCTCCACTCACAAGCACATAATGAAGTTCCATTCCTTCCATCTATTCTATCATATCTATTCACACCCCGAATGTTCTTAAAAAGTCCGTATTGTCAGCATTTCATTTACGCCCTATTCAATCCACACGGTCAATGTTATTACTAAATAAGAGTTCTAGGGAGTACTTATCGTGATCTTGTGGATCGGAGTCATCCTTCTCCGTGATGTCGGTTCGAATCATGGCCTCCCCAGGCCCACGTGTTGGCGGCTTCCAGTCCGGCGCGTCGTAAAAGTGGCCGTTAAAAGCCGGAGCTCTAAGGCATTGCTTGTGGCTCCAGATCCAAGGTCAGAGGCGTTGCTAACGTCTCCGCTCGTGTTGCGTTACTTTCCATAATTACCCCCAGCTAACCACGATTAAATCACCATAAAATCTTTTATTTCCTGCGTGCACTTCCTCTCCTAGCTCTCGCTAATCTTCTCCGCGTACCGTCTCCTCTGGGATAGGATGTTTAACTCTTCCACTCGTTCCCACCACCTCTTTCTCGCTTCGGTCGGCACGGACACCCCAATTCAAATCATCTCAGAACGTCTATCTATAAGGTTTATTAGTTTTTGCCTGCGCTATTCAAATGTAGTGTTCCCATTTTAATCACAGATTGGCAACTGTTACAAAATAAGCTTCTAACATTCAATATTCTACCAATTCGTATGTCCTTTCCATGCTTTGTCGACATCGTTGACACACAATTCCGATGCTTTTTTTGGCGCTTCGCCAAAAGGGAGTTTTCCCAGAAGCTGGTTGTTAGCCATGTGTGCAACCCGCATACTTGAGGACCAGGATTTGTGTAAAGTGTACTCCTATAGAGAGGTTGGCTTCACCCCGCCTTCCAGAGCTCTCTACCAATAGTTTTCTGTCAAGGTTAGTCTTTCCTTAAAGATGGAAGAAAATAATTTCAATAAAAGGGTGTAATAGATACGACACCTTAGCCCTAGCAACCCAATAGCGTTGGGAGTCAGAAACACAAAAATTGGCCGATACGAATATTGGCCTACAGGACAGAAAACAAAACTGAGCCACAAGTAAGTGGAAGTAATGACACACCAAGTTTGTGGGAATTACAGGATGTTTAGGGAAGTGACAGCGGCTCTGATTAATCGCCTACGACAGGGGAGAACTCATGACGCTATTCTACTAAAACCCCGACACCACACGAGGATGTATCCCCGGGGCCTAATTTTTCCTATTCGTTTTAGAGTTGTAAAATATTAACTCGACTCGTGGCTTTTTAGGATTTGCTTCGTCTATCGCAAACCTAAACGTTGCTGTTCCAACTGGCTTGGCCTGCACGAGAGACCTGACGTATAAACCCATCTTTTCTTAATAATCTTGGTGTAAGAGCTTTACTTGCGTCAATACTTGTACCGTACTTAACGAGCGCGCAATGAGTCTTTGCCCTTGGGTGCGCAGGGGGTGCCTGGTGCGGGAAGGCGACGTTGGCGCCGCGGGGCGGCCGCTTCCAATGCAGCCACTGCAGCTACGTCACCAATTACTCCTCCCATTTGACCAAGCACCAGCGCGTGCACACGGGCGAGAAGCCTTATAAGTGTGCGGTGTGCCCCTATTCTACAGCGGATACGAGCAACTTACGTGTTCACAGCCGGAATCACACCGGCGAGAAGCCTTACAGGTGCCCTTATTGCCCATATACCTCAACTGCTCGAAGCAACTTTAATGTGCACATGCGGAAACACGCTAATGTTATGCATCTAAAAGATCCCTGAAGAAACATACAGTTAACTATCTTAGTGGAGCATGTAATAAGAAGGCTAAATGCAATTTATTCTATTAATGTATGCTTGTGTTTGCGCAGCTTGTAATGGTGCCATTTCTTTCATTGTTAATAAATTTGTTTTTTGACATCTTTCTTGTTATTTTATCACTACTGCTTACATAGTAGATATTATGTTGTGTAATCATGGGGTAAAACGGCGTATTTTCGTCATAAATGCGGCATAAACGTAGCATCAAAACTCCGTAAAATTTGCCGGAGCCTGGTAAGGAAAAAGTGGATAAATCCAGTTGCTAGATTTAGATGAAGAACCTCTAATACGTGGTATTGCCAGTATCCATGATTTGTGATCTTTTTTTATTCCGAAAAATCGATTGACACCAAAACGTCTATGAACAACGGTAGCGTCTAAAACGTTCAGCCTATTTTCTTTAATATGTACATTCCCCTATGGATCTGGTTAATGGCATGGCCGTTTGAATTTGAAACTGAAATTTTAATTTTGAGGAAAGTTAAATGAAGCTCTTCAAACATTTTCAAACTTTTGAATAAATGGTTTCAAGTTTTTTGTTTAAACTTAGTTATTAGATAATGTGAAGGACGTTTAAGAGAATCTCGTGTTCGTTCAAATCCCTGGTTTTTCGGAAATTGGAGTTGACTATTTTTGCGGCGTGATCCTAAAACTGAAATATTAACGATAGAGACATTTTTCCTGAATGAAATCTGCCTCTTAAAGATTGATTTTGAAATAAGGTGTACACTTTTTCGGAAATTTGAGTACTTTTCGCTTAATTTTGTAGTGTTGTAGCAGTCTTTACATGTTGTTATTTTGTAGTTTATCGGCCTCAATCTTCGGTCTATTAGTTTCGCGAGATTTTCAACGGAAATGATGGGTCAGGGCAATACTGCAGTTCCTCTGACCGGGAGGACTTAGGTTCGAGTCCTGACTGTGGCAAGATTTTTGACTTGTTAGCTAGGCCGAATCCAATCGCTGTCTGAAAGAGAATTCTAGTGGCCAGCTGCTCTGATCGGCAGTTTTTGTGAATGTGTCGCTCAATACCAGACGAACCCCGTACCAGTACCTTGACTCAAGGGCCACCCAACGCGCCCCTTCCCTTGTCCTTGTCCTGACGCCAAACTAACACACACTGTCACATGCACTACACTGTCACACCTGTCCAGAGACCGATCGGGAGCTTAGAGCTATTTCCGGGTGCGGTGGTATTCGGTTGATGGGAGATACCGTGTTGGAGAAAACCGACTCGCTAGCCGACAGGCAAGTCGGGGCCGAATCCTACCATACATTTGGGTAGTTCAGCGCCTCATGCTAAGGAGAAAACATGCTCTACACTTACAGAACTATGACCTTACCAGTCGACGTGCCCGGAATTACTGTACAATCAATTGGTGGGTGATGTGTTAAGTTGCTGCGCCGGTATTTCGTTATGGCCTGAGGCGCCAATGTCTCACTATGACCGTTTGTAATCGACTACACGTCATGGGTGCCAACTTTGTAAAGAAAATACTCCCCTGTGTCCTACTCAACACTTGTATTTTTAGTTTCTGTATGTCGCTCCTAAAACACTACACAGGTTTACATCGTTTGATTATACATTTTGATCATTTATTTGAGTTGACGTTTTCTGAAATTTTCACTAACATTTGGATAGCCTAAGAAGAATGCTTAATGGAGTAATTTGTGTGTGTGTGTGGAGTAGGGTTATAATAAACGAATCTATAGACCTAATAAAAAAATATCAAGGGTCGTGGCTGTAATAATACTTAGCTGAATTGTTGTTAGTGATTGTTGCTTTGAGTAATCCTTGGAAGCTCACCTTCAACGAGATCCGTCGGAAAGACCTGGAGGTGTATAATGATAACAGTGCGCTAAAGAAGACAGTATCTACGTTTCCTTTGAATATTGAAGGTTTACGCGCAACGATAAACCAACCCTAGGTGTTGGCCAACGTGCTTCCCTTGCGTGGATGCTAATACGTAACTCAAAGAGCGCGCAATGAGACTTTGCCCTGGGTCGCAGGGGGTGCTCGGCGCGGGATGGCGACGGTGGCGCCGCGGAGCGGCCGTTTCCAATGCAGCCACTGTGGTTACGCCACCAACATCTCCTCTCATTGGACACAGCACCAGCTCGTTCACACGAGCGAGAAGCCTTACAAGTGCACCGTGTGCCCGTACGCTACTGCACGCTCCTGGAACTTCAGTGTGCACATGCGCACTCACACCGGGGAGAAGCCGTATCGGTGTTCACTCTGTGGCAAAAGTTATGCACACAGCATGTCCTTGAAGATCCATAAACAAAACTGTTGTAGTCAAGCATGTAATATGTAGTCTAAATGTCCTTGTATTTACGCAGCTTGTAATAATACCATTCCTTTTCACTTTTAGTAAATTTGTGCTTTGTGACTAAACGTATATTATTTTAGATTAATCTCACATATCGAATAACATATGAGACTAACCATTACAGTAATCAGTGTAGTTTGGCCATTATCAACTGTTCGCACGATACGAACATTATTGTATAACACTTTACAATTGTCTGTTAAAAACACTTTGGTTTTTGTGCTTTATTGATTATGATATACCGCTCTGTTATTTGTTTTCAATTTTTCTGAAATATGCCAAAACATTTGGCTCCGCTACGATGAATGTTCCTGTGACAGCCAAAACATCGTTAATACTTGTGGTTTTGAGTAATAGTCGGATGCTCTCCGCGGACGAGGTCTGAAGGTGTCTCGAAGGCCGTGTGCTGACGGGGACTCACTTTACATACTTCCTATCCCACCCATTTATATCGGGAATCCTTGTTTCGAGCACTGTGGAGTCGAGTCTGTGCGGCGGCGATGGTGTAACGGTTAGCGTACCGGACTGTAGCGTACCGGACTTGCGGGTTCAAACTCGATCGAAGCCGTGGATTTTTAGGGCGAAAAAATCCTTCGTACGCCTTCCTTCGGAGGGGAAGTAAAGCCGGCTGTCCCATGTTAGTAGATTTACTTGCATGTAAAAGATCCTCAAGCCTAAATGACGCCTCTGAGCTAAATTCAAAACGCCTGTTTCTCGCCCAAGAAATACCTCCTTTCTCTGCTAGCTGAAAGGAGCGTAGCGAAATTTGCGTGGTGGAATATAGCGTGGTCAGACGGAAGAGCGGGCCTGATGGCCCGAGTCTTGCCACGTTAAGGTAAATTCAATTCAGTTCAGTCTGGGTCCATGGTTGCATAGGGCAGGCGATTCGCCGACGTGTCACTCACCGGGCGATTGCGCGGCCGGGGTGGCCACGTCTATTTACTAAATCGTCGAACACGGATTCGTAGGTGGCGTCGGAGAGGATCGACCCCTCAAGAACGCGTGCGACTGTGGGATGCGTCGCAGTACACGCAAGAGTGTCATGATTACGAACCGCAGCATAACCAGATGCATGCAGAAAATGTTCTAAAATGGATAAAATTGGTCATTTGCAATATACACAAGAAAATTGTAGAAATGAAAATCATGCCCATGTATAATGTATTGGCGAACATTTTGAATTTGAGCGTAGATGCTTATTTCGCAACTATAAACAGTGTTTTACTTTACAGCTTTTTTCACGATCTTTATGAAATTATCATCTGGTAAAGAAAGGTAATTATTTTTTGTAAAAATCCTTCTCAAATCAACCTAAAAAAAGTAGTAAAAAGTAGGAGTTGCTGTGGTCGACGGCGTCATTAGCTGTAAGTTGTTAGTTCGTCGTCGGGTTTGTCTTTGCCCTCTGGCTTAAGAGATAGGAGGGGTAGTTAGGGGAGTAGTCTAAAGAGTCCTTTTTCCGAGGGGCGGGTTTCTGGGGATATGGTAGTGCGGAAGGATTAAATCTCGGAAAAGATGTGTATTGAGATATGTTTGTGCATGTGCTAATGTGGAATTGTGGAGGCATGGGAGGATGGGGGTAATTTTATTTTATTTTCTCATGGAATTGAAAGTTGTGTAAATAGGTGGACGGAAAATGAGGCGGAGGCTATTGTTTTCGACAGGGTGAAATGCCTACGGTTACGGTAGGATGTAGCAAACCAGTTGGGTTGGGCATATCACAAGATGGAACGGATATAGGTGAAATAGGTTTGGACTTTTCTTTTAATGGGTAGGGAGGGGTTTGTTAGGATTGGATTTAAGGAGTAGGTGATTCTGGTTGCTCTAACATATTTGGTGGATGTGGTGGGACCAAAGGAGTCTTTTGGAAAGAGTTAGGCCGAGGTATGTTACTTATGATTACTTATGATGGTGTTTTCTATGGTTATGGGAGGAGGGGTTGGATGAATGATTTTATTAAGAAAATAGGTTGGCCTGAGTTTTGGATTGGTTGATAGTGATGGAATTTGGAGAAGCCCTGAGGTACAAGTTCTTGAGGGATTCTTGAAGGTATGATAAGTATCGATTTAATGAACGGAAGGATGCAAGGAAGGCAAGATTATCGGTATAAAGGAAGGTTTGAACTCCATGTGTGGGTGGGACATCATTAATATAATGGAAAAGAGGATAGGGGATAGGTCGGCGCTCTAAGGGACGCGAGAAGTTTTTGTTAGGTGACGGATGTGGAAGTAGCTATGGTTAAGATAACTTTGGCGAATGTTGTAGATGTGTTTGAGAATATAGAGGCGGCTTTTCGTAATAAGGATTGCGTGGGTGACGGTGTCGTAGGCTTGGGCGAGGTCGGTGAAAATGTCAGGGATTTCTTTCTTTTCGTGGAGTGGGGTAGCTGTTGCGAGAGATAGGTTCATGGACGTGGAAGTGGCACGCACGGAATCCAAATTGGGAAATCACGTGATCAAGTTTAGGTTTTAGGCGAAGGAGGATTTTTTCAAATAATTTACTGAGGATAGATAGACTTGTAGGACGGTGGTATGAAAGGAGCTGATGGCCCTGAGAATGATGATTATTCGAGCGATTTTCCAGATTGTAAGGATGTAAGAGGGAAATCAGGGTGCGCAGGTGTATTGCATTTTTGGTTAAGTTGGGTTGGGAGAACTCCATCGGGTCCGGGTTATTTTGAATTCTTAAGTATTTGTCTGACTTCTGCGTCTTTCAACTTTGTTGTTGATCGACTGGTAAAGGTGGGGTTTCAATAGTTGTAAAGGGCATTGTCTGGGATTGTGATATTGGGAGGAAGGGGTTTGGACGGAAGTATTAGTGATGATTTGGGGTGAAAGGATAATGGTGTTGTTGTCAGGATAGGGGCTGTAGGGGGGCGAGTTGTTCCTTACTGCTTTTATGATTTTGTGGATGTTGTTGGGGCTGCAGTGGTCCGTTAGCAAGTTACCATACTAATGGGTTTCGTGTTGTATTAATAGGTTGTGTATTAGTCTTTATGTTCTAGTTCTTTTGTCTTCGTCTCATCTGTACTTGTAGTATTGTTGAATTCGTCATTTATATCATACGATGGTCACGAAAAGTAAGGTTGTCATTTGTGGAGTAGGATGTGATTTTCCTGTAGATGTGTGTAATGTAATTGTCGTATGGTCTATAAAGTTGTCTGGTGATCGGGATATCTGAAGGGACATAGATTTTTTGATAGTATGTGTTTAAATATCTTCCAATTAGTTTTTGGAATGGGATGTGATCTGGGTAGTATGTAGTTGGCTCTTTAGGAGCAGATCAAGACTATTGGGAGGTGATCGGATGGGTCATAGATGTCATATTTTGAGTATGATGAGTAGTATTTGTGGAAAATGGATGATTTTTGAAATTTTTCAAATACCACACCCGCCATCAATATGCACATTTCAAACGATTATTATAGATTGTTGCATTTGTGGGTATACGTGCTTAGTATGACTTCCAATAACGTTTTTCGAAAACTCTAACGATTTCCGTTAAGAGCTTCAAATTTTCCATTTACAGTAACGCTTAAGAACCATTTCCGTAAAAACGGCTCCAAAGTGTTCAACGACAATTTTCCTATATGATGAGGTTTTATTTTTCTATAATATTTTTAAAGTAATAGTCCTTTTAGAAAACTATTACTTTAAGAATAGGAAAAAGGAGAAGTCCTTTTAGGAAACCAAAAAAAATTACAAAATAAAAAAAGGTACTTTGCGCGGCGATAGACAGCAGCTGACAAGAGTATGTGGCAAGTCCGAAATGCTAGCCCGGACGTAAGAAATAAAAAACTAACTAGTAAGAGAAAGTCTCTGCCATTCTCTATTCCAAAAATTTCGTGTGTAACTCCTCCTCCTCCTGTACCGTGAAATTCACCACTGATGAAATCCAAATTTTAATGAAAGATCGAGATGCATCGTATGCTGTTTTCCGGGAAAGTAAATGTGAACTACTAAAACACAGTACATAATGCTCAGAAATGTAGTTACGCAGAAATGCCGCAACGCTAATTAACAAAATTATCACCACCTTCGGCAGAAACCGTGACTCGAGATACCTAGGTGTTCCGAATTCAAGATACCTAGGTGTATTTATCGACAACAGTCTGAGCTGGAACTCGCAAGTAGGTTCAACCTACCGTAACGTTTTTGCCTCATTGAAAAACACCTGCGAACTCTTTTACCAGGTAGCACACGTGAGAGTCTCATCAAATCACTTATCATACCACATTTCGACTATTGCGACTTTCTTCTGACCAACATGTCATCCAAATTAGACGTAAAAGTCAAGTAGCCATAACGCATGCATACGTTTTATTTTTGATCTAAGAAAATACGACCGTGTATCGGATTTTTTGACAGAATTCGTGTGTTTACTCTAGACAAAAGATGGTTACATAAGTTATTTCGATCTTCTGAAACTAAATTGAGTTCCTGATTCAGCTCTGCTTTGTGTACCACGTCACAACATGATTCAATAGTTCATTCACCATTACAGCTATCCGAGCCTGGAATAAATTACCAGCGAGTCTAAAACATTCAAATCCTTTCCGTAAATTCAAAAATGAATTAACCACATGGGTAAGGAATAACGACATGTAGCATGACGTTAACGTCTTCAATCTCCAGGCTTTTCCCACTTCCAAGCGCCCGGTCGACGCCGCCGTTACACACCGTATTTTTCCAATCACTGTTTTCATAATTCTATCCCACAGTCATTGCTATATCCCCATTTTTCATTCCCTCTGACACTATCTAAATTGTAACATTATTTTTCTGTGTATCCTATTGAACTTGTTTAATAAAGTAAAAAAAAATATTAGCGCTGTTCCAGAAAAAATACGCTTGTAGCTATCTTTGTACCGTCATCATAATCTTTATTACAATGTATTGGCATAAACAAAAATTATGTTAAGATATCAGCACTCGTTATATTGTTCCTTAATACAGTCAATATTATATTTTAAATTACTGTTGTCATTAGATTATAGTGTGTTGTGCTTCTCTGGTATTAAACTTATTTTATATTTATGTAAAGTACTAAAGTAAACCAGACGTAGCTTTCTGTAACGTTCCTCGAATAATTTTACTTTTTCCCCTGCTTTTTCTTCACTTCTTTTCTTTTCCTTTCTTCGCTATCCCTCACAAATTTCCTTCTATATGACACTTCTTTCCACAAATTCTTCTTTATGACCCCTTCCCCTGTACGCCTTTTCTCTTCTTTCACTTAACTTCTCTTTCACTACTATGTATTCTAACTACTATTTTCTTCATAATATGTTCGACCCTAAGCCGCCATCCTGATTGTGTTTTTTTCTGGGTTAACTCAATCGATTAAGACGTACGCCGGGATGGTGCCTTGTCTTGCATTCCCGAACATAAATATACAGCTTGTCCCCCCTCTGTCTCTTTCTTCTTTCTCTTTTGGATTTTCTTCATTTTCTTTTGTTTCCCTTCTCTTATTTTCCCTCCTCTTTTGTCACGCACTTTTGTCCGTGAATTGATAATTTTCGGCCCTAAGCCGCCATATTGTTTGAAGTTTTCTGGGTTTACTCAATTGCATGTTTCCTATTCCTTAGTTTCGTATTCACAGACGTAAATGTACAGCTTCTTCCCCTCTCTTAAAATGTTACTACTTTGTATGTATGTAATTTCGGTGGTTAGGCGGAAGAGCAGGCCCTATGGCGTGAGCCTCGCCATTAATAAAGGCATTATTATTATTATTATTATTATTATTATTTATTAATTTCATCGTTATTATTATTATTTATTAATTTCATCGTTATTATTATTATTATTATTATTGGAATTCAGACAGTTGGACTCCTAGTGGCGAGCAGGATGGGCAGTGATGCGTGCAGCGCAGTGAGAATTAATACTGGGGCAGTACGGGTGATGGCGAAAAGGACGTGGCAATGTTTTATGAGTCTGGTGTATGCAGGAGTATATACGAATTCGATAACAAGACATATTTGGGTTACAAAAGATCGGACACACGTACGAGCGAACACGGCAATGAACAAACGCCACTTAGCTGCGTAATGGTGCGTATGTGGGAATAACACACAATTATTTCCTCGTATGATGCAGGATCACTAAAACAATGACAATTATTGATCAAGTGTAGCAACTCTAGCGTAAGCAACTTGATTCAGCGAAGTTATAAACAATGTATTAGCGTGATGCCCAAATGAAATCATATGGACGAGTGGACATTGCCACGGACGGGAACAAAGTGATATATTGTTAGACAATACGTAAAGTTATAGGGCGATAGACAAAGGGCCGGACTTTCCCGAACGGTGTTTTGCGGTGGAAAGAGAAATGGGAGAATTTGAAATTGAGAGAACATGAGAAATGTCATTTGGACAACAAAAGAAGGCAGCCGTGAAGAGAATAAGGCTTAACCCAAAACGCTAGTCCAGGCTAGTGAGATTAGAAAATGAACTACTCTGAGAAAGTCCTTGCCTTTCTATAGCACCACCAGTTTATTTACTTACCATTCGCTGTTACATACGAGGAGAAACGTCTATAAATATAGTTAGAAATTGCATAAATTTCATATATTAATGACGCGATTTATTAAAAATAATTGCCACCTACAGATCTCAGCACACCTAAAGTAATATTTCCATTACCAATATATTCGTACATTTTATTTCAAGCTAAATTTCTTTAAAAAAAACTTCAAAAACGTTATCTGAAGGGGTCCGAAATGGAACTCCTCCCTCCGACTGCCGCAGAAAGGTACTTGATGTATCTGCCTCTGTGTAGTATTGATTCTACAATCGTATTTGCCAATAACCCGCCAAGAGCTTGAGCAGAAAATTAGCTTGCTTTTCGTTGCTCTACCACTGATCTACCGACTATGGGCCATTCCTTTAACTTCTAAACGGTTCACAAAATCTAAGTGGAGTTTTCGCTCAGCAATGCGGACTTTATTGGACAATTAATATTCCGATTTCCAGTTCCAAATATGTTTGAACTATTTTTAGTTTTCGAGTTCAATCTTTTTTTTAAATGAAACTTTATCTTGTTCTAATCAGCAGTGGATATATCATAAAAGGAGGAACTCAGTAATGTATCATATGTTAGTATTTTGATAGTAATTTGAGTAAAGCATTATATTTTCTGACTTGTGATTTCAAATTAAACGGACCATGTATCCTGCAGCAGCCCGCGCAACTGTTGCCTTCGGGGAAGGTGGCCTTCACGACGCTGAGACTGTAATGGGGAGGCTTACGTTTAATTAGAAATCGCAAGTCAGAAAGTGTAATTTTATTCGAAAATTACTGTTGCGCAAGCACCACCATTGCGCGAATTTGGGGCAAAACCAATACATTAGAGAGCTTAACAGAACGCGCTTTTAAATTGGACAGAACATTTAATATCTCAAATAGTTTTTCTTATTTCAGTGGGAAATACACAGATGTGGGATCATTACATTAAGAAGTAAATATTACAAATTTATGATCACATCAATTAAAACATTTATTTAACCTTTTTCTATTCATATGAAAAATCAATAAAAGATAGTATATTCCTCTATAAACATACGCGTACGCAGCGCAAACTGGAAGCTGTCAGTAGCATTCTTCATCACACTTTCCCACGCTCTAGACACAGGAGCGAAGAAAATCTCTAAGTACTATTTCGACTATGGAGTATTGTGCGGTAATAAAATGTTGGCAAAGGAGGTTACACGCCGTTTGAAATAAGCGAATGACTTCGAAATGTTTTTGATTATTGCGTTTTCTCCATATTCAAACATGAAAATTGGAACCGAACTCTTCAAACTCAAAAGGGAATTTCTGGAAGACGAACGCCCAGCTTCAGAGACCACGTCCGTCGGTTAAAGGTCTACAGAAATTGAGGAAGAATTTCCGTGTCGAAAAAACTGTTTTTCGGATTCTTCTTGAACGCCTGTGCTTGAAGAAGGTCAGTGCACATTCCCGCATCAAATTTTGTCCTTGGTGCAGAAGGAAGGTTACGTGTACTGTGACACTTTTTGGAGCTCCGAGGTAGGAACAAAGATGCTGTTTATCAGTGCATCGACACTGGTGTTGACCTCATGACCCTCTGGCCAAGAGAGAATCTAAAGATTGCGCGCGGCGATGGTGTAACGGTTAGCATATCGGGCTGTTATACCCAAGTTGGCGGGTTCAAACCCGATCGAAGCCGTGGATTTTTAAGGGCGAAAAAAATCCTTCGTACGCCTTCCTTTAGAGGGAAAGTAAAGCCGGCTGGCCCATGTTAAAGATGGAATGTATGTAAAAAATCCTCAAGCCTAAATGACGCCCGAGCTAAATTCAAATTTCCTGTTTCTCGCTCAAGAAATACCTCCTTTCTCTGCTAGTCGGTGAAAGGAGCGTAGCGAAATTTGCGTGGTCAGACAAGAGCAGACCTCATGTCCTAAGTCTCGCCGCGTGAAATAAGGCATTAATTCAATTCAATGAAGAACGACGCGATATTGAGGATTATCCCCACCACCACCAAAAAAAGACAAATATGTTGCAGTTTACAAAGATAATGGGAACGATTTTCTAGAATAGTGAAATCATTTTGTTAATTGATTTCAAGGGAAAAAAGTCGTCAGTAAATGCAAAGTATTACGCCAACTTATTAATAAAACTTCGAGGAGTCATAAAAGAAATGAGGCTGGCTGAAGTCTCAAGAGATGCGAGACTGTTGCACGCCGTTGCATCCATCGTCTCTGCCTCTCGAGTAAAGGCCAGTCCTTATTCAACGATGCAGCTTTACAGGACTTCCTAAAGAGCTCCACAGTCCGCATTTGCCCCCCCCCCCAAAAAAGAAACTTGTATTCGCAGAACTAAGATCTTCGTGCATGAAAATTTAAGAGAGATGAAGAGATTCTAGCAGCTATAATTGGACATTTTGAGGGCTAAGACAAAAATTACATTTCCCGGGTCAGAATAAATTTCTTTATTCCACGTTATGAAAAGTACATTGCAATAAATAGAAGTTGCATTGAAATGCAACACCCTCTCTCTAGCCTCACCTCAATTCAATTCGAATCATATCAATGTTGCTGTATTCTCCGTGGCGAGGCTCAGGCTCTGAGTCCTGCTCTTCCGCCTGAGCATGCCCGCTTCAATCGGATTTGATTCCGCGAACGATGGTCAGAAACGTACGATACGCTCACCGTTACACCACCGCTACCGAAGCAGTCTCTGTTGAGAATGGAGTTTCCTTATGTGGTTGGTTTCCAAGATTTACATATAGTTTCAGGAGTAGGGTCCAGGATTTATTTATAGACAGTCGGTTTTTTTATTTTCACATTTATTGAGATAACTTTCTAAACCAACGTATCATAGGCTCTTCCCTCTCGGATTCATAGTGTACTCAATCGTATGTAAATCATAATCAAAGAATGTAATGTGCTCGAAAATAGTTCACACGGTCTGTCGGCCGTGTCAAATACCCCACAGATAGTGTGGACTATTTCGGGGTACATTATATTGTTTGATTATGATTTACATACGATTAAGTAAAGCTTGAAACTGAGACCTGAAGAGGTACTAGAACATACTAGAAACTACAGCTTCTTTATATCTTGTAAGAGTATATTAGTATAAAGTGCACGTTAAAAGGGGTTGATACGCCAAGAAAGTAAAGGGTCAAGTGAGAAAGTAAGTACGCAAAGAGGTGATGACGTCACTTACCACTTAATACAATATTTAATTTAAGGTAGTATCTTTGGGATTCGGAAATGTTATTGCTTTACTCATTGAAATCTTAAAGGATCTTTTTTACAAATGTCTAATTCAGGTCTCGTGAAATTTACCAGAAATACTCTTCACGATATGCCTTACACCTAAATCTAAACCCGGGTTATGCTTCATGATTTTTTTTCCATTCCTAGCTTCAACGCAGATAGATCCGAGTACAATTCAGCTTGTGCCTAGCCATAATTCGACGTGCAGCTGATGCTGAGGTTTTCTTTCTGTTAGAAGTCAACCTAAACAATATGGGTGCCCAACGAGTTTCCATTTGCTTTGAGCCGTGATCTAAACCCCGGTTGTTCCGCAGGAGGTGCCCCCTACGCATTGACTTAGTTCTATCCCGAAGGGTGCGGCGGTGAGTGTTTGTCCTTGGGTGCGCAGGGCCTGCGACGGCGACGGTGGCGCCGCGAGGCCGCCGCTACCAGTGCGGCCACTGCGGCTACAGAACCGACTGCCCCAGCTTCTTGGAAAGACACCAGCGCGTCCACACCGGCGAGAGACCCTACAAGTGCACGCTCTGTCACTACGCTACGGCCCAGCCCGGGAACTTAAATAGGCACGTGCGTAGACACTCGGGGGAGAAGCCCTTTCGGTGTTTACAGTGTGCTAAAAGTTACACCTTAAAGGACTCGTTAACTAAGCACGTTCTCAAATTCCACACTGGAATCTGCAATCAGTAAATGCCTTCTCGGTAGATTTTGGTACAGAGCCTGTAAAAATGGTCGCCTCTTGGGAAATAATATTTATCATATCAGATCTGACACAATGCCGCCGTTTATTTTCATGCAATCAATATCTACATCATTCGTAAAAAACCCACATACAACAGCGTATTACCACACTTTTTCGTAAAGATATAAATCATCAAATCAATGCATAGTTTGAAATGTAATATTTTTTTTTTTCACTAAAATTCATGTACATTGGTCTGATTATGATAGTTCTCCAAAACGACTATTGTAGTCTGAGAAATTGTACAGGAACAGAGCCGGCTTTAGCTTATGACTCAAGTAAACAGGGATACAGAAACATCTGTTGTTATAACTTTTGGTGATTATTTCTTGCAAAGATTTTATTCGATAATGCCCAAAAATGGCTGTTTAGATTCGCTTTGCTCCCTACGAATTCTCGTTTCTTTTTAGCTGCGTCCCATATCGAGAACAATTGCTTACCGCTGTAGTTACTATCCACGAGAAAGATAATTTTTCAATTTGACGTAAATAAATAAAAAAAGCCTTTCGTAGGAGAGTGTAAGCTTCCTCAGCCGGAGTCAGTATTACGAAGGGTAATGATAAAATGAATTCCTATTTTTCAACGACCTCCCTCCGCCGATAATTTGGTTCCGACTCGGCTACAAATTTGAAATTTTTCTTCGATAGTCCCAAAGCGGTACTTCATATCAAACGCCTTCGACATTTCTCAAAATTTTTCTCGAAAATGAAAAAAATATTGTCAAATTTCTACCTAGATGCAGTGCAGTTTATTAAAAATGTTCCATTTTGACATTTCACCTCCGATTTCGCTCCGACATTTCAAAAATTTCTCGAATCGAAAAAAATATTTGTCAATATTTCTTACTAGATGCATGCAGTATAAAAAAGGTTCGAATTCCAGATAAACTCTCAATTTTGAGACAAAAGTTACGAAGAGTTTGGCCCTTATATAATCATATTGAAGATAAAGGCTTTTCTGTCTAAATAATATTATTTTTGTGCAGTTTTGAGAAAAATGCAAGTAACTTTGAAAACAAAATTGTCACAAAAACTGCTCCAAATGCTTCCTTTAAACTTTTTGTGCGGATAAGGTAATTAACTGAATAAGATGACATGTACACTATTTTGGTGTGTCCTTTGATTTAAAAGAGCAATTGTATTTTTTTTAAATATATCTTACGTCGTTAATATTTATATTTCAGGCTTTCATTATATATTATTAAATTTAGAGGTCAAGTCCTTCAAATTATTTCTCATAAATTTTCTGAAAACCCAAAAGTTTTCTGTGAAAATAAACTCAAAATTACCCCACACTTTTCTTTTATTTAATTGCAGAATGGGGTGATTATACAACGCTCAGCTATATGGCTTTTCAGCTCGTAGGAGTGAGCATTTTTAGACGAAAAAGATGCGAAAGGGGTGGCAACGTGACCTAAGCAGTGAGAGTATTAAAACGGGAATACATATTGTTGACTGATGGGAGGAGTATTTATTTCATTATCGAATATCAGCCAGAGTACGGAGGAAGGTGTGAAAGGGGAGTCGTGTTGCGTAGAAGAGGTTCTACGATGCTCATTACCTAGATTAAAATGAGATGTACTCGTGACTGACGGTAGAGTTGGGAAGAATGAATGAGAAAGTTAAGTGATCAATGTTAGGACGTTTTCTATGGCTAGGTCTTTGTGGAGATTTGTGTTGCTTATGTAAGGTGCAAGGGAAGTTAACTGCAGTTCTGAGTACCTTAATTTGGAATATTTGAATTTTGTTAATTGTTGTGGCGGTGTTGCACAATACTGGACAAGCGCACTTGTGTAACGGACGTAAAATGTATTTTTATATCAGAAGAGAAGAATGGAGCTTTAATTGGGAGTGACAATTAATTACTGGTCGAGGATTACATAATCGGCTGTTGGCTTTATTCGCCTTGGAATTTCCATCTGATATCCATTAGGACGCCTAGATAACGGATGGGGCGGTTGTGGAGGGCCGTGGTATTATTGTCCAGTAGAAATTTAGTAGAAGTGGGAAGTCTGAAAATCGGAGAGAGAAAACTTTGGATGTGGACTTATTTGGATTTAACTTAATTTTCCACTTTCTACATCATGCTTCAAGGGTCGTGAGATGTCCCTGAATTCACTTCCTTGTGGTGTTGAGATACTGATCAGAGGCAAAGATGACAGTATCATCTGCAAAAAGGGCAGTGTGTGTATTAGGATCTGTTGGAATGTTTGAAATGAAAGAAACAACTAGTGGTGCTAAAACAACACTTACATTCTCGCCATTAGTAATGGTTTTGTAATACTATTTGTACTACAATTCCTCTCCGAATTATTTTTTGTAATAGTCATTTGAAATTGTAGAACGTTTGGTGCGAAAAATAAGCAGAATGCGAAAAAGTTAATAAATAATCCGTTATTGATATTGTTGTTGTATATTGATAGTGTTGCCAAACAAATTAATCGAAAAATGTATATAATAATAATTATTAAACACTATGGTATTGTAATATTCTACAAATATATAAAAGGATTCTTTTTTTATTACCGCGAATGAAAAGTAGCCGTCATTATCGCCTTTTGTTATCTCTGAGACGTTGCAGTGGGCAACAACAACGAACAATGACCGCACATCTATTCGGTTTTTACATGTATACCGTTTAAAAAAAATTAAAATGAAATAACATAAATATAATATAATAATATTAAAATGAAATATGAAATAATATGTAAAGTTTAACTTACTTAGCATCCAACTGCTTCAAAAGACCTACAAAATTACGATAAAAAAGCGCAGGATTTTCATAGCGGACGACTAACTTTGACGCCTAATTACTCCAAAAATTATAACATTTTCGAAAAATTTAACATCTTATTTAAACATCTGTTTATGGTAAATACATTGCATTCAGAGAAAAATGTATCTCCCTAATTGCAGTTGTAAGGAGACGCTGAAAAATTGTGAATTTTTTTGATTTTCGAAAAAAGAGAGATTTTAAACAAGGTGAAATCTGCATAATTTTCTTAAACGCCCTTCAGACTATTCAACAACAAAATTTAAACAAAATCGATGGTGCCATTTTTTTTAAATTATGAAACTGTCCCAGGGAGTTCATGTAAAGTATCCCCAAAAATTAAAAAAATCTGTTTCAAATTCAAGGGCCCGCGACATCAGCCATCGGGGAATATCAATTTTGGAGAAAATCGGGTGATCGGTTTAGCTGCTAGCGTTGTTCACAGACAGACAGACATATTGCCGTCAATCGATTTTTCGGTATCAAGGACCCACAAAACATGGATTCTGCCTACACGACGTGAAAAACTTTTTTTTTTAAAATTTAGAAACTGTATTTATCCGCATCTTTGTTACCAGGACTTTGTAATATAAGTTTTCTTCCGAATATTCGCCGTTTTTTCGCGCAGCATTACATAATTTTCTCTTCCTTAAGCTCCTTCCTAAAGTTCCTTCTTACGCGCGAGGAACTAAAAATTAAAGAATACTGGCGACAACGGGGAACCTTGAGGAACCTCTGCTGAACGTTACGTGGTGAAGAGTCTGCTCTGCCCCAGTCGACAACGAGGGCGCGCGATGAGTATTTGGCCTTGAGTCCGCAGGGGTTGTTTGCGGACTGTGGCTACTGCACCCACTGCTCCTCCATTTGGTCCACGCACCAGCGCGTGCACTCGGGCGAGAAGCGTTACAAATGCACGTACTGCGCCTTCTCCGCATCGCAGCTCTGCAGCTTCAAAAGGCACACACGTCAACATACCGGGGAGAAGCCGTACAAGTGCACGGTCTGTACCTATGCTAGGACGCAGCACTGCTAGGTGCTTAGGCACATGTGGAAACACACAGGAAAGAAGCCGCATAAGTGCACGCTGTGCGACTACGCGACGTCGCAAATCTGCCACTTAAAAAAGGCATATGGTGTAACACCTCCCGGCGAAGGGAAACGCGCGGTTAGCGGCCCGGTTATAGCTCAGTCGGTCCTATTCCCTTTACTCATGTAAAAACTACCCAATTGTAACAATTTCCTTAACCTAAGATTCAGTGATGGGGAAGGCATTGTAAGTTAAAGCAGGCATGGGCATCAAAATAAACAATTTGATTACTGGTAAAAGACAACGTTTATTCCTGGACAGAGCTGTACCAGGGAAGTTACATGAAAAAAATAAAAGAAAGAAAAGATTGAATAAAAAGGAAAAATAAAGATTAAAATTAAAAGGAAAGCTTACAACTAGAGAAGAGTACAAAATTATTTTATAGTTAGATTTACAGAGTTGTCCCTGAGGACCTTTCTTGTGCCTTGGCGCGGCACCGCTTTGACAATACTGCAAAAGGTTTATTGCCCCCAGTTACAATGCCTGAGAGCCCTTCGTGGCAGATGTTCTGTAGGCGCGGTAGGCGACCTTCGCAGGAATTCGTTGGGGCGCATGCCCCCACCAACAACGGCTGCGGCGGTCAGTGGCGTCTAGCGGCGTCTGAAGGCGTCTGGCGGCCGTCCGTGACGTCAGCAGATGGGACGTCTGAAGGCTACTTCGGCGATATTTGTAGATAACTGGCGATCTCGCCCCCGATCGCAGGTGCGGAGCACACAACAATGTCTCCCTCTGCGTATGCGATTCCTCTCGAATAAAAATTTCAGTAATTGCGAAATCCTGCAGCGAATACGCAGTGACAAAGAATTCGACAATTTACCTTTGAAGTGCTTTTGCACTTCCTCTAAAATTCTCACTGAGAATTCCGGTCTATCACCCCAGTGATTTCAACTAAACTGAAATTTTAACCAAGTACCTTCAGAGGTGTACTGGCCTCTCCCCGAGCTTGGCTCCCACCCCAGAGAAGTCTCTCTACCAACTGTAATTTTAACAAAGTGCCTTCGGAGGCGCACTCGCCTCTCCCCGCGACTGGCTTCCACCCCAGAGAAGTCTCTCTCCTCTGTAATTTTAACAAAGTGGCTTCGGAGGCGCACTCGTTTCTCCCCGCGACTGGCTCCCACCCCAGAGAAGTCTCTTTCAACTGTCATTTTTTTCTCCTAAACGCACGAAGTTAACTTTTATCCCCACCCTTTCTCCTCATATGTTCTTGCTCCCTACAACGATCGCGTCGCTATTGGCTAAAGGTGATGGCGTTGTAAACTAAATTTGGCCAATAGGGCTCCGGCGGAGTATAGAAATTTTCCATTCTGTTTCGAAAGTTGGCCACGTCTCTGAAGGGGCTTCCCGGCTACCGAATTATTGCTTCGGGTTTCCCCGATCACGATGACAGGCGTTTCGTAAGTATTCCAGATGTTGGCTCCCGCTGGGCGCTTTTACAGTTTACCCCTTTGTTCGGCTGTTGGGTGGGGTGTCATAAACATTCGAAATGGGTCAGGGGACCGTGGCTGTTGCAAGAAGGGGGGCTGCGCGCGTGACGCCGTATGTTTTTCTTCAGTAAAAAATTTCTTAGGTCTGCTTTACTCAATTTAATTTGTCTAAATAATTCTGTACCGCTACAATGGGTACTCACGCGCGCAGGTCTGAATTCCATCCTATCTAATAGACAGTGAGGTTTTCCTTGCGCAGATGCTAGTACATAGCCCAAGGAGCGCGCAATGAGACTTTGCCCTTGGGTGCGCAGGGGATGCACGGCGCGCGACGGCGACGGTGGAGCCGCGGGGTGGCCGCTTCCTGTGCAGCCAGTGCAGCTACGCCACCAACAACTCCGCTCATTGGACCACGCACCAGCTGGTGCACACGGGAAAGAAGCCTTACAAGTGCACTGTTTGCGACTACGCCGCGGCACATTCCGGGAGCTTAAATGTGCACATGCGGAAACACTCTGTGGAGAAGCCTTACAAGTGTACGGTCTGCCCCTACGCTTCAAAACATGGACACATTTTAAAGAGACACATGGCTAAGCACTGGTATGAACAATTTCTTTTAGACAGAAGAAAGATTTGAATAATCATTTTAGCCAGATCCACGGTTGTTTTTTAATCAATACATAACATTAATTTAATTCACGCGATTGTTTACGTAGTGCATAGATTATGAGGCTATATTAGTGCGTAGTACTATGAGGACGATTTAATAAATGTATCGTAAATTGAGAAATTACCTTTGTATTTTTGCAATCCACCTTCGCCCTGAGAATAGGCATTGGAAGATTTTTGATTGTTCACTCAATAAAATTCCCATAGACAGTCAGTTATAAAGGAATCTAGAAAATTGGCGGGTTGTCTGAGAAGTGCCTATTGCTTCGTAAGTAGTCTAATCTAAGATTTTACCGCATTTACACCGCATTACGCATGACACCACGTTTTTTAGCACAAAATGAAAATTTTCCCATTTTGGCGCTTAGCCCGGATTTTATTTATGCTCTACAATTGAATTTGACAACGGCCATGTTTATTCATTTATAATTAATATTTGCCCGAAACAATAATATAACATGACACATTTAAGCATTCAGCCTCAATGCCCAGTGTTTTTAAAAGGTTCAATCGTCATTTCGAAAAAGAAGTGTGTGGGAAGAAGGAAAGAGGTCTGTGGCGCTCATCCGTGGACCACCTATGTGCTAAATACCAGGAAAGATAGGAAACAGTAGGACCTGCAGGTCATCTCGATAGTCCAAACCGCGTTGGTTTGGTTCGGACACAAACAAAAGCTGACAGGTAAGTAGTACTATCAGTTATTTCATATTTTAACTTTCCCTGACTAGTGATTACGAGAATTTTCACTCACAAAGAAAACATCTAGTACAAAACATCAATATTTTGACAACATTAACATCGATGTCGCATCTCTATTGTGAGTAATTGTGATATTACCAGAATAGTTCTGCATACGACGTTTTAACCGTAAACTTCACCTGCATACACAAATTGACAAAATGAAATGAATACGATATGCGAGATTTTACTGTGACGCCTTTATCTAAACCTAAATGATGCAAAATGTTCTTACATCCACAACCATTTTAAACCCAATTTTGCCCCAATGAATTGATAAACATACACCCAATTGCTGTGCTTTGAGTGTTGCTTTGCTCCGAAACCTAAACCTATACTCAACTGGTGCCCAGGGAATATTTCTCTGCTCGAAAGAGTTGTACCTAATGAATTTTGGCTATCATGAAGGCCTGTATTCAAACCTAGTTTTTACTTGTGCACTTTACGTTTGCAGCCTCTTTAGGTGAGCTGCAAACTCTTTACGTGAGGTCACCGCCGACTGAATGACAATCACACGTCCACAGTAGATACTGATGTGATTTAGAAGCGGTGAGAGGTATCCAGGTTCCCCTCAATGCAGGCTAGGACATATAGAAGCGGGCAAAACATAACTATTGCGTAATAGATACGTGCAAATGAGAAATAAATATATTTTCCGTGCCTTTTGTGAATAGCGTGCATTGTCGATGACGAAGTGTATTGTATTACAGCTCGTTCCATAGGTCTTTCTAATGGTATTAATATCACCGTCTTCTTTTCCACGCGGTAATAGTTCACTACATTATTTATAGTTAATGTACTGTCAAAACACAGTGTCGTCTAGCAAAGTAGGTTTGATTTTTGCACATATCACAGAAACAACAAAAACAAAACGAACTTTTTCTCGGACTGTCAGCATTAGTGAGATGCTGTTACACATCGGCCCTTTCTCGACAGCGTTCTCGTACGTGTGTTCGGTACCTCTGCGTCAAAACAACAATAGTTCCTAATTCTGCAGTCTGTTAAAGCAAAATGAACGAGTAATAATGGGCAACAAGGTTTTATTTGCGTGGATGCTAGTACTTAATCCTAAGAGACTACCATTGGGTGCACAGAGGGTACGGGTCGGCGCGTTCTGAGCTGCGTGGAACGGCGACAATGTTGCATATCGTGGCCCACAGGGGCTGGACTGTGCTCGCTACTCAGGACCGTATTTACCTACAAGCAAAACAAGCAGTTGCTTGGGGGCCCCGCGTTTCCGAAAAATACGCATACCATATTTTTTGTCTGTGAAATAATTGTTAATCAAGTAGTCTACTGTGTAACAAAATGCACAATTTCAAAACAATTTAAACAAATATTTATTACATGTTAAATTAGTATCATATTAACTATACTTTATTTCATTTACTTATAACTGAATATGTAAATGTTTTATGTAAACTTCAAAATTTGCAGTGAAGAGCAGAAAAAAATTATGTAAAATGTATTTAATGTAAAAAAATGTAACACAAATAAAAATTTCTATAAAAATTATCAGTTTTCATTTTTATCTGTACAGAAAGTACTTGTACTATAATACATTTTTTATTTAATAATGATGGAGCTATTTTTTCGGAGGGGGGGCAACACAATTTTGTGCTTGGGGCCCTGCACTACTTAAATCCGGCCCTGTCGCTACTAGAGGCCGAGTGGGAATGAACTGATCCTAAAGGGTTCGAAAACTATTCAGTTCCTTCCATGTTGGACCATTATAATTATAATTATACTACATATATTTTATGCATTATATATTCTACATATATTTTAGGTAATGTGCGTGTTTGCAGTTTTTTCATAAATAGCAAGTACAAAATAATACTAAAATAAAAAAACATCTATTAAATGTTATTAGACTGGCTGGTATTTGCTGGATATTGGTTTTACAGTTTCAGTGGTGTTTTAGTGACGTCTGTAGGGCTCAATAACTCGTACGTGTATTTATCCTGCTTGATACAGAATTATTCCCTTACGTCTTGAATTTGCTTTTAATGTAGTTGAACGACACTCGTGATGCATGGCTCCCCTGCATGGAGGTAGAGTTCCCCTTTCAATAGCTGATTTGCGATACCTCATTTTGTGCTTGTTTATCTTAATTTTGATTGTCTTGGACAATTCTTCTGCCTTGGCTAATTTCTCCACTCCCAAAGAGTAAGCCAAATTAGGGATAGCAAAAGTATTGACTGATTTGGCTTTATTCCAGATTATTTCCTTGAATATGTGTTTTCCAAACTGTTTCTATCCTTCTCTTCATTTTGGCAGAGGTTTTCTCTTTAATGAGATGGGCTACAAGGTTTCCGATGATACCTTTCCCAGTACCAAAACCTCTAGTTAGGGTACTTTCTCTTTTGTAAGGGGAACTGACTTGTACTTATTTAGATCGTAAGTGGATTGAGGGCCATACAGAACCAGGGTGGACTAAAAGAGTCACTTTGGGAGATACCTCGCGCTTCGTTGACGAGCTGACAAATTGAAATTCTTTCGAATTCTTGGCTTTGTTGGACGCACCTGGAACCATTACTAGTCTTTGTTTTATTTATTTATATGTTTTACATTAGAAACAGTTAAAACTGTGTGACGTAATGTGGGGAGAAATGTATTCTGTGAACGGTTTCTTAAACTCTGTTATGCTTACCCGAATTCGTGTACATGTTGAATTCTGAATACGAGATGGAAACGAGCCAGTGGCTTAACTATCGCTGGCCCGGCAGGTGCAATTACCTGGGGCCCTCGGACACAAGGGGCCACCAAAAGCAATTTTTTTGTCTAACTGAACACACTTTAAAGGCCCATTCGGAAAGCAGTGTGTTTATTTCCATAAATCGACTAGTGTAAAGTTTGAATTACAGGACGGGAAGATATTATCCAAATTTGTAATTTGACATCCCGGGGCCCCTGATATCTATTGCTTCGTTTAAAGTTGGGCAGTCTCAACAAAAGCGAAAGGAAAAAGCAGAAAAAAGATACCAAAAACGTTGCATTAACGATAGTTATCACGTATAAACTCCTTAACCCTTAGCGCGGACATTAGGTTCACATATTACCCCACGGGAGGACCCATGTACAATTTTTCGAACATATGAGTAGATTCCGTGTAAGTTTGCTCGAAATGTAGGCCATATAAAAAATACGCTTCGAAGTATTTCTTTAAATTTTTTCCTGGTGTGTAATAAGGGACAATAAAAAAATATGGCGGCAGACGTGAAGCAGAAAACTGAGGCAGAGATAGCGGCAGAGAGAAGCAGAGAAGTGAGGCAGAGGTGAAGCAGAGATGGCAGCAGACGTGAAGCAGAGAAGTGATGCAGGGATGGCGGCAGACGTGAAGCAGAGAAGTAATGCAGAGATGGCGGCAGACGTGAGGCAGAGATAGCGGCAGATAAGAGGCAGAGAAGTGAGGCACAGATGGCGGCAGACGTGAAGCAGAGAAGTGAGGTTGCCGAGGCAAATGATTGCGTACGGTACGTCTCTTACTGGTGTCTGGATCATGTGATGATGAGTGATGGGTTAGAGACCGCCGTCTTTGGTGCTCCTTTTCCGTCTACCTTCCCATCACCTTCTCTTCCACTCTCTCTCCTCCCTCGCTTAACTATGTAATAAAAGGATGCATTTAATTTGATCATGTTCTCTCTTGAAAGTGGTCTACTCGTGCCAGTCATTAGTCAAACACTCGACCATTTATTACATCCACAGATTAACAATAGCTGCTTTTAAAGTGCAAGGAGCATTTAAATATTTATTTGTAAATAATTAAAAGGGAAGTATTGAATACTTGCTTCAGAAAACTATGTTTACCAATAATTTTACACTTCCATGATTTTTCATTTTTCTAAATCGGCATACGGCATAAATTCACGGCTTCACGCCGGTAACATATGTTTGATTGATTTTGGCCTCCGTTCTTTTCTTTCTTTCTACGTTGAATATTAGTGCACATTGTGAATTATTGTCAAATAGTTATTGGTTGTTTTAATTTAGGGCGATTTTCATTCGTCATTCAAGAAAAACAGTGATGACAATAGCATGATTTGTGCAGCCCAACTTCTAGGCCGAGAGCCAGTTTTTCCGATTGCAGATGTATTTCGCTGCAGTAGTTTTTATTAATTACTGCTCAGAATGCTCGGTGAGATGTGTTACCTTCTTCAGTAACCCAAAATACCTACGCCCGCAAACGTTTTCTCATGAGAGCCTTACTAATTTAGGCTTGTTTTATTACGAAAATAGGCCGGTAAGGGACATGTTATTTCTTTCCATATTGAAGAACCGAGATTTTGCTTTCATTTAAATTCCTTTTTTTGGGGGGGGAGGGGGCTTCACTGTGGTCGATTTAACGAGCTTAAGTAAGTATCTTAAGTAAGCTGCCCTCCTTCCCTTCAATCTTATGACATATTAATCACCACTGTACTCAAGTGACGTGCCGCTCTAGGAATACGCTGAAGTTAGCTCCGAAGGTGGCACATCACATTCCTCACCCAAAGAGCGCGCACTGAGTCTTTGCCATTGGATGCACAGGGGGTGCACTGCGCGGAAAGCTGGC
>BOPP01000053.1:7318709-7341407 GCA_017312745.1 Gryllus bimaculatus | reverse complement strand
ACACACCGGGGAGAAGCCGTATAAGTGTACTATCTGCTCCTACGTGGCAGCACAGCTGTGCAACTTAAACAGACACATGCGTACTCACTCCTAAGATACGGCATCTGTATGGTAGGAAGGTGGAGTTCATTATGGGGAGACGAAGAATTGCAGAAGCATAATGCCCAATGTCTTAGTGCTTTCTGTATTCAATAAAAAGTATTCGATTAATTATGCTCATCTTTATGTTTAGTTTCTAATGAGGTAATCTAATATTATTTTGGTGAAATTGTTGAACATGAAGTAATGGTAATGATGTATTGTTCGTTCATTAATTTAATAAATGTAAATAGAATTTTGCATATTCCTTTTTTGATTTTTCTATGCAACTTCAACTACCACCGAGTACCTAATCGTGTGTTGATAGTCATGTATCGAAATTCCGTAACTTTGTGAAAGTGGTAAGTTTTTTGATAAGCTTTGCGAGATTATCCACGTCACATTTTAGCGTTCTGTGTAATCTCACAATTTATCCCAGTGTACGAAGATTTTGCAGCGCAATCAATAACTACTGCTTTTTAGACTAGTGATCGCCAAACCAAACCATTCATCGCGAGTTATTAGTAGCTCGCAGGGCAATTTTTGGTGGATCGCGGTCATCCTCAAGGTTTGCTAACCTGCACTTATTCTACAGAGCTCAGACAGGTGACTAGCGGAAATAGTTTCTTGCACACTGTCGCGCGTGGAGCTTGGAATGTAGGGAGATGGTATGACATCACAAACTTGAAGCAACGATTCGCCATATTCCTGTACCCAAACCCATGTATGCGTTTTCGTGCTGATGTGTGTTATTAGCCATAGGTTTTAAACTTTTAAAGGCCTTGATCTGATTAACAACCTTTCGGTACAGTTCGTCATTGCTACTTGTTTGGCTTACTGCTGTACAAATCGTTTGGGGAAGGCTTGAAATACTTTTTTCATATAAGTAGTTACTTTATGCGGTTTGGAGAACATAGTAAAATTTGAAGATATTGGTTCATTTTCGTGATTTTCCTCTTCATACCAAAGAAGAGAGAACTGTAGATTAGTTATGCGAAAAGACAACTGGCAGTCTAGTACATACTTACAAATAATGCTCGATTGATTTTCAAGAAGAGGATAGAATTTCTTAATGATACGCACGTTGATTTTGATAGAACTTCTTTATGATACGTACGTTGTAGAAACTCGCAGTTCCAATTTTAGCCTATTTTCTACCACTCCTAGAGGTAAATTGTTCTAGGAATAATTATTCATTGAAGATGTCTTCAAAAGGATATCTAAGATTATTTTGACGTCTTCCACAAACAAACACGAAGATTTTGCAGTGTTGACATCGATTATAATACTGGCCCATCGACAAACTCCAAACTTGTGACCCTGCTCTTTTGACCTTAGATTAGATTACTTAATGTTTATGTAAGGAAATGGTGAAACAAAAAAGTAGCAGTACAGTAAGACAGCGTGCTTTTTTAAAATCATATAGTTGGTATGGTAGCCAGACCTCGAATATTGTGGCATCACTAATTCTAAGAATATTTCGTAATAATTTGTGCATAACATGTTCCTTAAGAATATTTGCAGTGTAAAGTTTTTTTTATTCATTGGCATACTTTTTGTGAGAGATCATGTGAGAAATCTCTAAGGTAGAAGACGCTCATTTAGTATTATGACATTCTTGACGTTTTAAGTTTAAGGGTATTTTGGTTTTCACTCACTGAAAATTCTTTACAGTGGCCCCACAATTTGTAATGAAGCTTCACCGTTTTAGTTATTATACTCTTCAATATTCCGAAGATTTTTAAATTCTTTTGAAAAATAGGTACTACCCATTTATTATAGTGTTTGACAGATTGCCTTCACTTGTGGAACATTGAATAATTGGTTGTAATGCCACGTTCATGTGTTCATAGGTGCATCTGTCGCTCAATGACTTACCCATTGCTATTAATCGCAACTTTTTTTGAACGATGACCTTGATTCCCCTTCTGGCACAAGAAACAGTTGAAGACAAAAGCTCGCAGTGAGCACTGATTACATTCCAAACACGTCATCACTGGCATGAAATAGACACTATTTTCTGTTGAAGACGAAAACTTCTGCCCGTAATTTTCTCCAAAAAATCCAAAGAAATGATCGAAATAGGTTAAGATCCATCACAGGAAATACCTTGAACTCCTGAGAAAGTTAGATCGCAAATTATTCAGAAAGTTGCGAAAGCATGACATTCTCCAGAGTTTGGCATTACTTCATAAAATCTAGTGGCCGATTTCGTAACTAATACCCCCACTCTACCAGCATTTCTTCAATCCATCGTTCAAGAAAAGTTGCACGAGTAATACTAAGCTAGATTTACTAATGATGAGTTCAAGCAAAAAAGAAAAGACTCCTCACTTTGGTACGAAATGAGAAACCTTTACCCAGATATAGGACAAGTGTGTGTGTGTTTACTGTGCAGTGCAAGTATATCGTTTGGGAAAAGGAGGAATTACTATTTGTTTTTTAATATTTTTGTAATGTGCAATTCCATTTCAACGTATTTTTATTGTGTATAGTTTTATTAAGATTTGTTTTATATTCAATAGAAATGTATGTTTATGAACACATGTTAACAAGTGTTAAGATGTAAAAAATCATTTTTTTCTGAGTTGTGTTTTTGGTATCTCACAGTTGGATTGAAAACGGTTTGGTTGCTCACAAGCTTCATAAGTTTGGCGACTGCTGTATTAAACTATTTTTGTACTACACTTACTTTTCTCATATTTCTCCCATGTCTCATTATTCTAATTTTTCAAAACAATCTGAATTTATTTTTATTTATATTATATTGTCCTATTATTCCTTTTAAAAACCAAGGTAGAAGCATTGAGGAAAAGTTAACAGATGGAAACTGTAGCTCCACAACTTAAAAAAAATGTGGATTGCGCAAGCGCGAAAAATGGCGGGTGTGAAGTTTTCCCTCTCTTAGAGGCTCAACTTGCCCACCTAAGGAGGGAGGCGCACGCCGAGCCCGGGTGGGCGGCGGGAGAGACAGCGTGGCCTAGACGTACGTTCCGAACCCTAGTGTTGAAGCGCGAGAACTAAGTGCAAGACGCGGATGTTTATCGTTGGACTGTCCTCGTTCAACTGAACTTCTCCTCGGGCAGTGGGGATGGCGTAGCCACCCTCAAGGAAGCGCCCATGATGTATTTTCTAACTCGTCGAGTATAGTGAGGAAACTATGTGGGGTCGGCAAAGTTATTACCCCGCAGCCACATAGACAAACCCCCAGTAGCTTGCAAACTGCAAACACTCTAACTTCATTTTTCTCTCTCAACTTCAATCATAAACTTTGAAATGTAACGAGCAAGTTAAAATAATTCATTTGTTTTATTCTTATGATGTTTCTACTTTTGAAAATCTTCGTGGGATATTCAGGTATAACAATTTAATAAAAAAACCCGTTGAGGGTATTATTACCACAGTTGTAATGAAGACAATAAAAACAATCACATCATACCGAGACGTTTATGGTCATCATTTACATCCTCAATAATTTACTAATTTTTTCTGAAAACAAGCAACACAAGACTCGTATTAGCCATCGCAGCTTCGAGTTGAAGAGGCTAATTAAACTTAAAGTTAAGAAAGTAAAACAGTAGTTAAATTTGAAAGGCCAGTCACTTTTATTACAATATTTTGGCTCGGTGCACCGATCCTGATAGCTGAGATCGCTACAGCAGTAGTGCCGTGGTGATGTCGGACGGAAGGATCGCGGGTTCGAGATCCGCCTCGGTATGCTTGTGTTTGTGTAAATATGTGTCGTCCATTCACGCTTCATTATCATCATTCCATATCCCATACCTCCAGGACTCGCAATCCTGGGGAATAAAAATCGGATTCAGGTTTATGCTAATCCCTCCAAAAAAGGGGGCACATACACTTGCCACTTGTATGCCTGCGTTGTCCTATGTGGCCAATTCACAAACAAAAAATATTGGCTTGGTTCTTGGACGCCAGCCTAAAAAAATCAGGGTTTGGTATTCTTCCGGTTCTTAAAAGTTCATGTAAATGTAAGATTCGACGGAATCATGGAATTCTTCCTTTTCATCTGGAAAATGTGTTATCTCGTTCCTGAAGACATCATGACCACAACTAGTTCGAGAAAACAGTCGGGACTGGCATAAAACACGTACTATCGTTATTCTTGTACAAGATTTTAATTCATCATTTACGTGAAACTCGATCACCTACATTTGTAAGTTTTCTGGTAAAAAATTATTTTGATACCATACTATAGAAAGTAACTGGTACAATTTGCTAGTTCTGAACATTCACTTAATTACGAATATAGTACAGAAGGTATTTGGTATACCTACGAGTGCAATTACACACGTGGCGACGTTAAGAGCAAGTCGTAACATTGTGAAAGGAGTGTGGTAAGGACACTTTCGGGCGAGTCACGCTCTTAATTTTTAATACGAATACTTTGAAACTTACTAGTATGTATACTTGAGATCGTCTCATTATGCGAGGAGCCTGCCAAGTTCATTTTTTATTTTATTTTATTTTTACAGAGTTTACAAAGATTCAGTGCACTTTACATATGTTGTGAAGGCTTACATTCTAATTTACCTAAAATGAACTACATACTAATTTGAGCGAGGAAATCTTTTGCAGACACCTCTTTTTCGGCGTTCAAACAATCTTTTTCGGACAATTTGATTAGGAATGCATGGTATGGATATCTATTTAATTCTGGTTCTGTGAGAAGGAGTTTTCCGGAGTCTGAAGTTGGCTAGGTGAGGCATTTGAGGAATGAAATGATAGAACTGGGTGGAGAGATACGTTATATGGTGCTGTATTGAGTCCATTTGGAATTCTTTGTGGAGCTGTGAGTTTGTAATATACTGAGGAGCATTTGTGATAGTTCTAAGAAACTGGTTCTGGATTATTTGAAGCTTGTTCAGTTATTTTTTTCTTCTCAAGGTCTCATCAACTACTAGGTCATTAGCGACCACTATTACGTGAAACGGTATGGTAACTATGAGTATGACACGATATGATGATAATAAGGGTGTGAAAGAACCCGCGACCCTTCGAACCGAGATCGCTACGGCCCTACTGCCTTAGCGATCTCGGCAATCTGAACCGGCTTGTTAAGATTTGTTTTTTCTGCGGAGATCCATACTGGACAGGCGTATAGGACTGGTGGTCTAATGATGGTTTTGCAGATGGCTATGGCTGTTGGGCATTGGAGGTGGGAAGATCGATTAATGATGGGTTTTAGTTGATGTAGCTTATTTTTTGCTTGTTGTATTTTACTATTGATGTGTTGGCTCCAGTTCAGATTAGTGTAAGTCCGAGATATTTTACAGTATTATTTGTAGGTAGCCAGTTATTGGGTTCATTATTTATTGTGAGCGGTGCTGGAGGTGTATAGGGTCTTAAAGTGAATATTTTGTTAGCTGTTTTGTGGGATAAAGTTTGATTTTTAAATATGCAGCCCAACTGTCTATGAGATTGAGATACAATTGAAAAGAATTTCTGATATGTACTAGCGAATCTCTGACTAGAAAAATTGCCGTATCATCCGCGAATTGGGCCATTTGAATGTTGACTAATTTTGGAAGGTCAGAAACGTATAGATTAAGAAGTGTAGGGGATGGTGGTGAACCCTGTGGCAAGCCTGCACTTATTGGTCTCGGATTTGAATGATGACTGTTTACGGAAATTCTATTGTTAAGGTAGGTGGATATTATTTGAGATAATGTGGGGTACCTATCTTTGTTAGTTTGTAGATCATTGCTTTATGCCATACTCTATCATAGGCCTGGGTAATGTCAATAAAAATTCCGACCGTGTACTTTTTATTTTGAAAGCCTTTGTGGATGTATTCCGACAATCGCAAAAGTCGATGGTTGGTTGAAAGTTTTTCGGTGAAGCCAAATTGTTGTTTGGTAATTGCATTAGACTGTATCAAAAATGGTTTTAAACGTGTAAGGATAGCTTTCTCGAAAATTTTTGCAAGGGTAGGGAGTAAACTGATAAGACGGTAACTTTCGACTAATGATGGATTCTTATTTGGTTTGGGAATCGGTATGATGACAGCGTGCTCCCATATTATGGAAAAATATCCGATTCTGAAACACGAATTATATATATTTGGGATGAAGGCCAGAACAGAGGGAGGAAAGTGTTTGACTAGTATATTACTTATGTTATCGTGCCCAGGAGATTTTTTCATTGGCAGTTTGGTTATCATATTTTTTATATCTTTGGGTGATATTAGCTTAATTCTTGGCTGTCGTCCGTAAGTAGGGGTAGATGATGCATTATTGATTACTTGGTGAGATGGATGGTGTTTGTGGAGAAGGTGGACGAAAAATAATTGTCGAAATTTTCCGCCTTTTGAAAGGGAGATTATGCTTTTGTTGTTACTGCTTTAATTGGAGGAATTATGATTTTCTCCCAGAGTATATTTTTTGTGAATTGCCAAATTGTGTTGTTTTGTGTGTTGAGAGACTGAATGAATTCATGAAATTGATTATTTTTATCATTATTGCTTTATGCTTTTTTAGGATATTTCTGAGAATATTTAGTTCGTGTTTGACGCTATTACTTTTTGAGAGAGCCAACAATCTTCTGTTTTTATTTTTTATAATTTTCATGATTTCTAGGGGAAGGTTGGTGTAATTTGTTTTCTTCCAAGCATTTGTCTTTAATTCTGGCTTTGGGTCATCGTTTGGATGATAGAATTTAGAAATGATACTGATTGGTCGATTTCGAGAGGGGTGTGCAATATTTTGATTTTGGGGATTATTGAATTTAATTCTGTTTGAAACTTGGGCCAATTGTTCTTACAATTTTTTCTTTGGGGAAATGGAGCAGGAGGGGGTAGAATTTGTTGGGAGGTTAGGAGTACGGGGATGTGGTCTGAATCTAATTCGAATATTGTGGAAGCGTGAAATTTAAAAGATGAGTTTGTTATTCCTATGTCTAATATGTCGGGGGCCATTGAGTTGTCTTGGGGGTAGTACATAGGTTCCGGCGTTGTTGTTACTTTCAATATGGACATATTTATAAAATGTGCCAGGTTATTTTCGTCACGATTATTGTCATTGCAGCTCCATGACGTATGTTTTACGTTCATGTCTCCGAGTAATAAAACATTATTGCCTGCTTGAAATAAATGTTTGTGTGTAATTTACGATCGGGAAGTTTATAAATTGTTATAATTGTCCATGGTTGTTGTAATATTTTGTCATTAAGAGAAATTACTTCTATTTCATTGAATTTAGGCATTGGTACGACATGATGTTTTTATATTTGAATTGATTGCCATTGAGACTCCTCCTTTGTTCTGTGAACTATCTTTTCTATATGTGACATGGTCTGGACAGTAGAATTTATTGCTGGGTTTTAAATGAGTTTCCGTAATTCAAGCAACGTCAACATTATAGGTATGGAGAAATTGCGTAAATTCTATTTTTTATTAGCAATACTATTCGCATTCCAGTTCATGAAGGTTATTAAGTTGTTAGTGTGTTGTGCTGCCATGGTTGCTATTGAAGTAAGGTGACAACGAAGTTTGTATATTAATGATTATTGTTGGGATGATTGATTTGATTATGTTTACGATATGAATTGTAATAGGATTTATTGGGGAGTGTATGAATCAATTATTATTGCTGTTATTATTAATGCTTGTGTTGTTTGGTGTTGGGTAGTTTTGATTAGGTTAATGAAGAGAATTCGAGTTGGAGGTTGTAGTTGGGACGAAAGTAAAATTAGGAATGCTGTTTGTAAGTGGGAGATATGGAAAATTGAGAGAAGGTAAGCGAGATGAGGTGTTATTGTTGGGTCTCTTTCTGGGAATGGTTGGTTGTGAAGTTTTGGATGGTGGTTCTCCATTTTGATCTCC
This sequence comes from Gryllus bimaculatus, assembly GCA_017312745.1. Lineage (NCBI taxonomy): Eukaryota > Metazoa > Arthropoda > Insecta > Orthoptera > Gryllidae > Gryllus > Gryllus bimaculatus. The sequence continues at coordinate 7,333,486 of BOPP01000053.1, read as the reverse complement.
GCTAGGGGGTGGGGTTCAGTTAGTTTTTTGTTGAACGGGCATTCGTCAGAGCGGACGTCTGCACGAAGTGACCCGTTGCAGTTTTTACAAACAGGGGTGAGCATTTTATTTGAACAATTAACCGAATAATGATCTTTTGAGCAGTAGATACAGGCTAAGATGTGGTTATAATTATTGCGGGTATGATCAAAGTCTGTACACCTTGACATTGAATGGGTCCTTTTGTTCTACGACTTTTTTCAGCTTTCACTTATAAATTCCAAATTTCCGTTATTTATAATACAATATCTATGCTCTGTTGGCCGTTAAACTCGGCAGCTACCAGTGGGATAAGAATATTGTATTTGTGCAGTCTGGTGAAGGTTATTAAGTTGATTAGCGAAGGGTACTTTTCCTGTATTGATAAAGATTGATGAACATTTTTAAAAACTATGGAGAATTTTTTATTTGCGGGGTCTTTTTAAGTGTGAAAATTTCTTTTAGTATTTAATAAATATTTAATTGCTTTTCTTAAGTCGGTTATTGTTTTGAACATTAGCTTTATTCGGTTTATAGTGGAAGTGAACGTGTTATTCGCTTAAATTGATGGAATCTTGACATTTCACCTATAATTAAACCTGGAATCAGGGTCTATTAGGTTTTCTAATGGCGCATATCTATTACCCACTGAATGTGCACTTTTAGCACTGTTGATTGGTTTTTAGAGGGAGGTTTCATTTTCATCTGAGTCATTAAATGTTCTCTTTCCGCTATATGTTGAACTGTCCTCGGTAACTTGGTTTTCACTTACTGTTTTTGTTACGCCTTGGGCTGCATCGCTGGCAGTTTGCTGAGCACTGACCTTAGTAGAGTCGCGTGTCGTTAGTTCCTGAAGTTCCTGAATTGGAATTTCCTGGACTCCCGCGTGCGGCGGGTGTTGATTGAGAATAGCATATTGAAGACCAACGTTGCCTTGTTGTGTAGCACCGCTTTGATATTCACCATGGGATGGCGGCGTCGTGGTGAATGACGTGTCCATGGCGCGGTCTGGATTATACAGAGCGGCCATGCCCCGGCTATGCTTTGCCCTAGGCCAGGGTACTAAATCATTGTCTATGGTTTATGAATTTAGTACTGTAATTGATAGTCTAATTGATGAAAGTACGTTATACACTTGGAATAACTGAAACAAGCCTTAGCGGCAGATTCTTCACTGTTCGGGACAGAGCTGAGTGCGATATTGACTGCTCGACGGCTCGACGCGAACTGTCCCAAGTTTATTGTGCTGAGTGTTTTGTTTACTTTGCAGTAGTGGCGAGCGTTCTAGGTTAGCTAGATACAAATATGTGTGCTTGCCAGTGGTTCGGACATGCTGTGAACTATCTCAACGCGAAATGCGCCGAGATTTTACTTATACTTTCACCCTTCCAGTTAGAGAGCAATTTTTATGAGAATGGGCTAAAGTGACAGTTCGCAAAATAAGTGAACATCACGTGGAATTCAGAAAAATATCCGTCCGCCGCGTCAGCTGTTTAGTTACGCCCCTACGCTTCCGCGAAGTCATCACTATACAAAAGTCTGAGTTTCGCTTAGGTAGAAAGTATATATGCACGTACGCGAGTCCGGGAAATATTGAACTTTATTTACATTTGTGGAAAAATGTCTTAACACATTCACATTCAGTAAAAGAAAACTGCCACGAATGTAAATAAAAAGAAAAATTATTTTTCAGGGGACGTTCAAATACCTTTTCTGAACGTTTCACAGTGAATGGCTCATGCATTTTTGTAGTGAAGAGGGTGGGTTATTTATAATTATAACAACTCGACTATCAAAACTTGGTACTATGTTCTCATAAGTCAAATGTGTTTTAATAATTGTTACATATTTCACTAATGTTATACATTTCAATGCATTTCTTGATCTATCTAGTATGTCTGTTTTCATCTATTTCTAATGAATAATAGGCACATTCTTTATATTCAGTCTCACGAATTATAACATCTAAACAGTGAATGCTATCTTTTACTTGAATTCTTGCATCCACAACTAAAGGCTTTACTAATTTTTTTTGAGAGTTGTTTCCTGTACAAGCATTCACTTTTCAAATAAATATTTTAAATACTAATTCTCAATAGATCATATCTCAATAATCTTAAAGGAATAAATGGGACGCTCCCAAACACTGCTCGCCAGTCGCCACACAGCGCAGAAGCCAGAAAGAAGTGAACCGTCACCAGTACGCATCTCAAATTCAAGATTCGATTTTAAAACAAACATAATACTTATCGCATAAAAACTAAATTCAATGTAATGTTTATAAAAAAGAATTTTTACAGAAGAGCACATAGCTCTGCACGTCCTAATTTCAATTATTTCTCGAGGCGCATTATATTTTCGACGTACGACGACATCACAAAACGAAGAGTCAAAGCCATTTACAAGTTAGCCAACTGCAAACGAACGAATGGAGGAAGGAGAGTCTAATAGGTTCAAGGACACAACGACCACATAACCTTCGGTTGTGTTGCCAGCACTAGCTATCAAATCATCCCATTCTAATAAAAATCGCTCTATATCCTGGACAGGTGGAAATTTATTCGATGGACGGATACAATTTGGGTGCCGCCGATTAGGCTTGTGCAGTGGAGAAAGGGCCTGTCTTAAATAAACTACTTATATCTAAATTAAAAACTATTTACAATACCTCTTTGGGCCACTTAGTTTAATGAATATTTTTTTATTCAATTTAAAAGTTCTCTGTAAAGTTCTTGTATTATTTTATGATTACACACTCCCATTCATTCTTAAGCTATATTTAAAACACATTCATTCCCACAATCACACGACACAACACTGCACTTTACTATTTACACTTTATACACTTTTTGTATTCGCCACGGCGCCGATTCCAAGCGTCCGCGGCGCCGCGCCCACGCAGGCCAGGCGGCGGAGATGGACTGCGCACGATTTACGTATCTACACAAACGAGCTACAATATATTACTCGCGCAACGTTTCTTGGACGATGGATTGAGGAAATGCGGGTAGAGGGGGTATTAGTTCCGATATCGACCACTAGATTTTTTGAAGCAATGCCAATCTCTGAAGAATCAGCAACTTTTTCATTAATTTGCGTTCTACCTTTCTCAGGAGTTCGAGGTATCTCCTGTAATGGACCTTCACTTGCTTCGGTCATTTCTTTAGATTTTTTGAAGAAAATCACGGACAAAGGTTCTGGTCTTCAACAGAAAATAGTTTCTATTTCGCGCCAGTGTAGATGTGTTTGGATTGTGGAATCAGTGCTCGCTGCGAGTTTTTGCCTTCAACTGTTTATTGTGCCATATTTGTTGCCTCTGATAGTTGAGGATAACATTGTCTGGGATTGGGATATTGGGAGGAAGTAAGCAGTCGGCTAAGGATTAGGCAAGAGAGTTCGTGATTGGGTATCAAAGATGAGGGTGGTATTGTTGGTTGGTATTTTTCCGCTTTGTGTCTCGTGGAAACCAGTCTGCCAGCTGCAGCTGGCCTGGCCATCCGTTTGCGAGCCTTCTTGTGAATACGAATGTGTGTAGAAGATCTTTCATTGTTACAATACATACCAGAGTAGCGAGGTTTTCGAAATAAAATTATTTTATTATTTTTAAACGTGGCCAAACAATAGTGCTTGTGCAACACTGGAAATCAAAGCTAGAACAACGGAATGTGATTATACCTGATAAGGATACTACACAAAAATATGGGTTGTTCCGGACTTTGGGTGGCACCGGTTCCTTTGGTTCACTGATTCGGTTCACTTTTTCTCGTGATTCACAAGATTATAGTTGCGCGGTTCACTTCAGTCGCTAGAGAATAATTTTGCTGGCATTGATTCAAAGCATAAATATATTCACAATATGACTATGCCATATGAAGCTATACATTTTGCGGTATATCCGGAGTTTAGGGTGGCACCGGTTCCTTCGGTTCGCTAGAGGGGAATCGACTCACTGAACTGAATCCTTGTTTATTGTTCGCATGTTGTAATGGTCATCATGTTATCGCAAGAATTATAATATTATTTATGCTTTGAATCAATACCATCAATTTTTTTTCTCCAGTGTTTGAAGTGAAACGCGAAACTATAACCTTGTGAATTACGCGATTAGTGAACCGAATCAGTGAACCGGTGCCACCCTAAACTCCGGATCAACTCATTTTGCTATTACGAAACAATTTTTCTTCGTGACGACACATTTTAAATTTCAATTCACATATAAAATTACACTTCACAACACTCTTGCAAGACACAAAATAAGATTTTAGCTTGCTGGTTGAAACGGATTACATATAGACTTGATTTATTAAGATCACCCAGATGACGTTAAACGATTAAATTCGATACAAAAGTTTAAGTGCCCACAGCCTCCACTCCACTCACTCTCCCTGCTTGCACTCCACTCTCTCCCACCACTCTATACCGAATATCCAAAAGGAAAGTGGTATTTAATTTAACAACGACATTTAGTGTATTATTTACCATTTGATTGTTATAATTGTAAAGAAACTGTAACAAGTATTGTACTTCAGCTTCTGGGTCAATGACCCCCATCTCGATCAGGTTTTCGTCCAGTTTCCCTTATCCTCGAGCAAATGCTGTGATGGCTCCTTGTTTTGCTTCTGGACATAAATGTAACTTCAAATTAACTTCTCCCCAGAGCACGCCACACACAGTTTTTAACTGTTTTTGACATAAATAAAATAAAAAATTTAGTTTGCGAGGAATTGATCTTGTTCGTTGACCTAAGTCTTAACCCAGAGGTACCGATGAGGTGTCTTCAATGGAGTGGGGATTAAATGGAAATCTACATGAGATTTTACATGCGTGGATGCCTAAACCTAAACCCAGAGTGTGATAAATTATTTTCCCCTAACACACGACCCCAATCCTAGTTTAGGGCGAAAAAGGATCCTTGTGCGAATGCTTATGCCTAACCCAATGTGACTGCGTGGATCTGCAGGAGGTGCAAGACTTGGTACGGCGACGGTGGCGCCGCGCGGCGGCCGCTTCCAGTGCAGCCACTGCAGCTACGCCACTAACCGCTCCTCGAATTGGACCAGGCACCAGCGCGTGCACACGGGCGAGAAGCCTCACAAGTGCACGTTCTGCCCCTTCTCCGCGTCGCAGTCTGGCCCCTTAAATGTGCACATGCGGAAACACACCGGGGAGAAGCCTTACAAGTGTACGGTCTGTCCGTACGCTACGGCACATTCCTGGAACTTAGATGTGCACATGCGTACTCACACTAGGGAGAAGCCTTACAAGTGCACTGTCTGCACCTACTCTACGTCGCAGCTCAGTACCTTAAATGTGCACATGCGGATACACACCGGGGAGAAACCTTACTAGTGCAATCTCTGCACATACGTTTCAAACAGGCGAAGCAACTTCAATGTTCACTTGCAAACACATACCGGGGAGAACCCGTATTAGTTCATGCTTTACCCCTATGCGACGATGCATATCTCGATCTTATATACACGCATGTGTACAGACTTCGGAGATAAGATATTTATACGGAAAGAGTATGGGGTGCATTGTGAACAGAGCTGAGAATTGAAGAAGGGTGTTGGCAAATTTTAGTTTAGTGGGTTTAGTGTTCAATCAAAAAACATTCTGTGAGTTCACTCTTAGTTTCATTGTTAATAATATGTAATGAGGTAATCAAGTATTGTGTTTGGTAAAGTGAGAGAAATGAAGTAATGCTAAAGCTGTAATGTTTTAATAAATGTATTTGGATTTATGAATGTTTCTTGTTTGATTTTGCCATCCAACTTTAACTACTTCCTAGTACCTTCTACGTAGTGTTCTTGTTACTCCTGTAATGAAACTACGTATGGTTGTGACGAAAAGTAAGCTTTTTTTAATGGCACCACCAGATTATTCCCTTGAGAAATGAGTGTTCTAGTTAATATGACACTTTTCCCAGTGAGGTATTCTCAATATCGCAATTTTCTTACATTTTTAGACTTTTTGTATTCTCGCATTTTTACACAAATTAAATTATTAATTTAATTTTTGGTGTTCTATTGAGCGTAATTATTCTTTAAAAAGTAAAGTAGGAAGATTGAGGAAAAAGTAAACCCGCTGGTAACTCGGGCGAGGAAATTCTTGTGTCACCGACTTTGGTATATCTGCGGTCGTCATAGTGAAACACAATAGTTCACACGCAACTCATATCTCCAAGTTATTTTTGTATTCCTTAGCTGTGAAACGTTATGTAATAATACATTTGTTTTTAGTATGACATTAATACAGTTGAAAACCAGGATGGGTGTCTAGATATAACAATTTATTCAAGAAACACCACAGTTTTAATGTAGACAACAAATGCGAACTCATCATACAAAGATTATCGATCATATCTTTAATAATACCAGGAAACAAAAAAATCCATAGCTTCAGGATGAAAGTAGGTGATTTCAAAGGAAAAGATCACGCTGATTTTGAAAATCAGTATAAAAAAGTTTCTATCACGTAGGGTTCAGAGGATATGAACAAATTTAATATTTAAAATAAACAATCCTACGCTAATTTCCGCATTGTTCCTCCTATTATATTATTACGAAAAATTATGAACGTACTTCATACGAGATAAAAACAAGTTAAAAATGGAATACGCATATCCTTGCAATAATATTGAAACATCTTGGAACGAGAAATTCCTATTGCATTGCTTAAAAATGCTTTGCACTGTGTCACTCTTGTAATCCTGTTTGCTCTCTCTGACAAGAAACCAGCAATAATCGCCCTTCTTTGCACGATCCTTAAGCCCTTGGTATCTCTTCTCCATTGAAGCAATATCTTGATGATACTGTTCGCCATGTTCATCACCTAAATCACCCCAAATTCTGCGGGAAAAATTAAGATGCTTGTGAAGGAAATGAATTTTCTTAGATAATCTACACCTCATATTTTTCTAGCTTTCTAACAATTTCTTTATAATTGCCTTCTTTCTTTACCCCGAAGTAGCTTTCTTAAAAGATTGTTAAGCTGCTAACTCAGTATCTCTCAAGATGAGCAAACTTTTAGAATTTCGTTGGTCAGTCACAAACGCCATGTGTTCACTCTCTTGTATCTGCCTGTTAGTCTGTACAACAGAGACATTGCATGTCTGTCCTAGCGACTCCGCTCTCACAGGTCTACCCTTTATTTCGGTGCTCTTGAATAAATGTGAATAGAAATAATAATAATAATAATAATAATAATAATAATAATAATAATAATAATAATAATAATAAACAAAAATTATACTGTTGATAACGGTGGCTAAAAGCATAAAAAGTACCAAGAAATTCAAAATTATAATTTACTTTTAGTTTACGAGCTTAAACTTTCTCCAATGTTACCAGTAATTGTAGCTCGCGTCATGAAAATTCAAGTCTCCCCCTCATTGTTTTGCCTCTTTCCCTGAACAGAGGGAGACACCAGATCTGTGCAGGATCTGCAGTCGCTTCCGATGACATACGAGGGTCTGTGTTATTGCCTTCCGCTTACGGAGTTATGAAAGGTGTCACAGCAGGATCCAGCCGATTATTTTTCGGAAGGTGGGGGTATATTTTTGTATACATATATTATTGTAAATAAATATATTTGTTATTATATTGTATATTATTTAGAGATTCACCAGACGAACCTTCTGACATCAAAAATCGAGTTGTAGGATAAAAGAGCTTGTGCGTATACTCCGCTCATTATTTTCGGTATTTGAACCCGGAAGATCTTAAAGCAAGGCGGATGGCCTGAGAAGTAAAATATATTGTTACGAATATTGCGTCACTTGCCGAATTCGCTGCGCGTGGATTGCGTCATCTGCCGGCGCCCCTTCCCTCCCCCCCGAACTAGACGGTTCCGGACTATCCGCGAGCCGCGGGAAACGCCGAGAATATGCCGGGGGCCTGGAGACAAGCGCCGGGCAGGTATAAATGCGCCGCTGCCGGCGGCCGCGAGTCAGTTAGTAGAAGTTAGTAGAAGACGTGAGTAGAAGTGAGTGGCAGAGAAGCAGTCAGTCCGTCAGTGTGTCCGAAGTGGAAGCTGTGCTGTGAAATGTGCATTGCGGTGAAGAGTGGTGCAGCGGTTGAACAGCAGTCAGCAGTCTGAAGTCTGCAGTGGAAGCTGAGCTGTGAAGGGTGCATCGCGGTAAGCAGTGGTGCAGTGGGGAAACAGCAGTCAGCAGTGTGAAGTCTGCAGTGGAAGCTGAGCTGTGAAGTGGGCATCGCGGTAAACAGCAGTGCAGTGGACCCTGGTGTGCGCAGTGAAGTGTTGTCTGCGCAGTGAAGTGTGGTCTGTGCAGGGGAATTGTGGTCTGTGCAAGGAATTTGGGTCAAGTGCAGTGGACCGTGGACAGTGCATTGGACTGGCTGATACTGTAGAAGAAGAGAACTGTGTAAATAAATAGTGTGTAAGGAGTGAACTGTGTAAATAAATCAAGAGAACGGAATCGTGTGTAATACATCTGTAAATAGACCAAGTAGATTTTAGTGTATAATTGTTCCCGAATAAACGTTTTTGTTTAAATATTGTGTTGGTTTTAATTCACCACGGAGGAACGTTACAATATCTAAAATAAGATGTGAGAAGATGGAATAATGGTGACATTTACCGAATTAATTAATTTTTTTAAAAACCTGTTCCAAGCCGGAATCGATATTTTGGGTAATGCCTGAAACAATTTTAAGATCGTAATCGAAGCAAGACGGAAATATGTGAAAAAGATAGTTATGTACTACTATTACACACCGTTTGTCTCGGTCTGTAATAGTAGGATAGCATCTCTAGTTTGATATCTGTGTAAAAATAGATTGAGATGCAAAGTGACGAAAGCATAAAACGACTGTCTGGCCTGCGTATCTCGCAAGTCCCGCCTGCTCCGCCGGGGCTGGCCGAACGCCGCTTGGCCTGGCCGTGCCGCCGCGCCGACAGAGGGCCCACAACAACCGGGCGGGTGACGCAACGGCGCAGAAGGGGAAGGGGGGGGGGCGAGGTGTTTTTCTAAATTTCACTTTACGACGCTCCTATCCGTCCGATATGCATGATTGTCACGGCGTTGGATTCAGAAACCATGACGCCATCGCGCTATAAGCTCACATTCTTAATTTATTCTCAGAAGTTCAAGAACTATTTTCAAATTCGAATTTTTGCTAAATTTTTGGAAAAGGGGCTTCGTTGCGTAAATTTTATTTTTAAAAGGCGTCAAATGCCGTTATAGATCGAAATCATTGGTTCAGACGTTATCAGTAAAGTAAATTTTACTTATTTTGGTGCTGCCACGTGGTGGCTACAAATTGTACTGGTGTCGGTACATTAGCCTTAAGCCTGTTTTACTCGATAATTTTTGCCGGTACAGAAAATATGCAGACCAGTCTGGATGGAATTTGTACGAAAAAATGATGCATGCTGCATTTTTCGGTACAGATTTCATCCAGTTTGACCACCGCGCTCCTGGTGGCACTTTACCAGACTTTCTCTGGTTCGTTACACGTGTGGAGTGATTTGTAGTTGCGTGAGAGCGTTCTGATGTGTTGAATTGTAATGTGAAGTGATTATATAGTGAGAAATAAATTATGTACTAATATCGTCGCATCCGTGCTCAGTCCTAATATAACCTAACTTAATTTATTACCACAGATCCGATGTTCAAATGTTTGAACTTCAGCGCTATATACGGCGTCCGGAGGATGTATTTTCAGACAGAAATGTCGTGTAATCACTCTCATCCAGTTCCGGCACCGAACGATAGTGGGTAGAAACGAACGTCCTTTTTTCATTCCCTTTCTGTATAGAAAAGTTTTTGAAATTTTGTTGATATCTCTTGAAAGTGAACTGAACAAATTAAAAAAAAAATATTTTATAGATATTATACATCTTACGGGTGCAATTTAAATGTATTTGCATCAGTAGCAAATACGATATCATATGGTATATTTAAAATCTTTGACCTTATATATCGTTTTTATTGTGGTATTCATAATCTTCTATAAATTTGAGTAATTTGGGCACTCTAACTTCCTGGAGTTAAACATCTTGCTCCCTAATGTAATTTGTTAATTATTTCAGAAAAATAAGCCGATGTATTTTCTCGCACTTACTAACGTAAGAAAGAACGTATTATAATCGTGCGCCGGAAAAGGGCGAATTTTCGACCAGGCCCTAGTAAACAAAAAGTTGATACATCCAGTTGCTAAATATATACAAAAATTCCACTAACACGAGATGTAGCCAGAATCCATGTTTTGTGCGTCCTTCATACCGATAAATCTATTGATGGCAAAATATCGTGTTGTGCACAACGCTAGCTCATAAACCGTTCTGACGATTTTCTCCAAAACTGATATTCCTCAATTGTTCTGGCTGATGTCGTGGCCCCTGAGTTATGAAACTGAGTTGGAACCATTGAAAATTGGTGTAAATTGGCAAATTTTAAACCCACTTTGAGTGAAATCTCAAATAGGTGCGCTACGTATCGTTGATATTTTACGTAAGATAATTACCGTGTTATGTGTTTACGTTTAGAAACAAAATTACCGCTTCAACTGTATTCGTTCTTTACCAAGTACTCTAATAATATAGATATTTCTTCATTCATTTCAACTTCACTTTCAACATTACTTTTTTTGCTTTTCAAATATTTGTGTACTTCTTGTCGAACTACCTTAAGTTTAAACTGGCACACTACTTTCGATTACCACAAAAACAAACATGCTATCTTTAGAATGATTAAATAGCTAATTAATTACGCAAACAAAAAATAATAATATTAGTTTTATGAATGTTGGTGTATTTGCTCCAAACGATGACACCACCTTATTGATGAAGAAATGATTCTATACTAAATTAAGTCAAGTAATTTTAACTTTAGGTAATGGGAAGGAATTAATTTTACTAGGTGATTTTAATACAAGGCTGGGAGAAAAGTATATGTAGTAGGTCAATGCTTAGAAGACGTGTTAAATGACAATGGTACTCGTCTAAGGGTCGGTTTCACCAAACAACTCTGGAGTAAATCATGTTGACGCTAGAGTAACTTCGTGGAGCGTGTCACCAACACTTTACTCGAGTGTAAATCGCTTACACGAGAGTAAATTCGAGAGTAACTCTACACGGCGAAAACCCGGCGGATAACGTACGAAGTAAGCTCAATTTTCAACGTGCATGTACCTCCGAAGTGTTGTTAAGACTCGACGATTACGAATGATAGTATTTGAAGACGATGCCAGCAATGATTCGGAATATTATCCACTAGTGCGAAGACAAAAGGTGCGGGAGAAAATGGATTGGTTTTAATTATGACGATCGAGATTTTGTCACGAGGTTTTGTTTGTCCAAACCAGCTGCTAACTTCATCAGTTCTCTATATTGTAAACTGTAGAGAACTTGTGGATTTCTTTTTCACCCATGTGGATACGAAAAAAGGTAGTACGTACCGTATACGATAACAAAATGAGAAATAATAACTACAGGAACTACAAGTACTAAGAAATATTTATTTATTTATTTGGTAAAAACTGTATGACGTATATGGGAGATCATTTGCGCACATTCTCTTGAGTTCCAGAATCTCTTTCCATCATTTTAACTACAAATAGTTGAAAGGTGAATAAACGTTTTAAAAAGAAAACAAACAATTAGTACAAATAATAATAATGATAATAATAATAATAATCTACTTTTGAAGAGACCTGGAGTAAAATACGGTCGACGGAAAGTCGCTTCAACTCCAACGCACCTTGGCTAGAACACGTCAGGAATGCAGCAGCACAGATCACCGAAATGACAACCGGTCAAATCACCTTAGATATTCTACATGAAGTTGTTCAGAAACTTCAAAATTGGAAATGCCCTGGATCAGACGGTCTTCATAACTACTGGTTCGAAAAGTTCACCTGCCTCCATGGGAAAATTCTAAATCTCATAAATCACTATCTGAATAATCCTAAAGGCATGTCGAACTTTCTGTGTGAAGGTGTCACATATATGAAGCCAAAAACCAGAGATACTACAGATCCTACGAAATATAGACCAATCACTTGTCTCAATTCTTTCTACAAAGTCATCACAAGAAGAGATGTGAGTTTGTCGAGAGAGAATATTTGGTTGGGATAGTGGAGTGGGTGTCTATTGATAATTCTAACGTAATGCTAATAAGTTAGTGTAATCTGGTGGTTCACTTGTACAATTTGTCTGGCATTGATTATAGAAAGGCCTATGACATGGTTCCGCATGATTGGCTCTCTATGCTGCTGGCTATATCAGTGTGAACTCGCTAATTTTCCTGAAATCCATCATGGTCGAATGGAAAGCAACTATTACGTGTCACTTTCAAAATGAACAATGATTACCAAGGAATATATACCAACAAGTCGGATCAGTTTGTGAATGCTTTTTTTTAAGGAGATCTTTCGTATGAGCCTTTACTGGTTTCGCTATGCAATGACACACGCTCGTTTTATTCGACTTATTTAAACTTTTTTCTCGTAATGAATAAGCAATTGAATTAGGGTGTTTCGTCTGAGGGCATTGAATTAGATATGCAGATTTGACGATCTCATTTAGTCACAAACCGTTCCTGTTATGTACCGTACGTAATCAAGATCACTTTAGTTGTTTGTTGGATGGAAATTTGCCGGGGTTGGGGGGCTTTTAAAAAACTCTCAGATGATAAGCTACTGAAGACTTTACAGGGGACATATATGCAACTAGGCTTCTTGATAAATAGCACCTAATATTCAACAATATAGATAGGGTTAATCCACTATTGACGTTAATACAGCAGCAGCTGCTTCGATGGATTTGAAATATATCGCTCTGATGATGCTGATAGCTTCAAATTTTTACTTTCTTTTCCGGGATTCAGCAAGAAAATATGATTGCACAACTGAAGAGAATACTTATAAACAGAGCTTACAACCTGTAAGTCAGTGTTAAAAACTTCCCTCACCCAAGAACTCACGGCCTGCATTAACGTATGCTATATCCTCGCATTATCCACTCTTTCGGATGAAGTATTTTTATTATGGTCCACAAATCTGACGAAGAATGGAGAGACTTTGTTGCAGTATCTCAAATATGACATTGTTTATTGCCCTATTTCGGATTGAGTATCTTAAATGCGTTCAAAGACTAGATAGACTATTTCGTTGACTGAGACTTGTAGAGTTATCTAATTTCGCGATCTCTTATTATGAACGCCTTTCTTGTGTTGTTCATCATTTCTGTTTCTATATTGAATCAAGTCGTTGGCCGTTATTCCTTGTCTCAGGTTGTTTCAGGATCGTTATACTTTGTGGCTCTTCCCTTGTAGACAAATGGTTGGTGGGATGGTTTTTGATTGCTTGAGTTGGCGATGAATCTCAATCTGCTGGTTGCACTACATTGATTGTTGGCTAATATTGTTGGGGTGGTGCATGAGGGGAGAATTCTGGTGTCAGAAAAGGCAGGCACTAGTGCTTACTCACTCACAAGAGTGGTTTTGTGGTGGGCCAGATGACAATTGACATTACTCCCTACAGTCTTAAAACAAGTTATAATGCCAAGTATCAGGTGCAAGCAGCTTTCTATCTTGTGCACAGCATATAGATAGACTCTGATACAGAAGCAATCACGGTGCTATTCTGATCTTGCCGTGTCCTAATCAAATGTGTCGGGACCAAGAATGTCGCTCAATATGGTCAGTTATATTGGATTTCTATTTGTACTTCTGTCTGAGAGTTCGGAAGGGTCTTCATGATAGAATACAAAGATGAGGTGACTTACACATAGATTCCCTATTAAATATGTCTCAAAGACAGGAGTACTAACTGATTGAAGTCTCGGCATTGTGTCTGCTACCGATGATTATTTCTGAAATCCTCAGGACACTTATCCCTCGGGCCTGTACGTGTCTTAGCTCCCCTCCTGATCACTTTACAAGTTTGAGGACGCATCGATCAAGTGTAGTCACATTATCATCTTCCTACTTCTCCTAAAACTAGCGTAAAAAGCAGGCTACTCATCAGAAAGTGCGTCGACAACATTTATTCTATAAGTCATCATCAAGAAGCGCTTGATACGTAAGATAAAATCGAGAATTAAGATATAGTATATTTGGTACTAGGACCCGTTATAATTCTGACGAAGCTACAGGATTTGTATACCACGACTTAACATAAGATCACTGAGCTGTATAATGAGATCGGATTGGAAGACAATTTTTTGGACAAGTAAGAATAAACGTGTTGATTTTACTTGATCGTTGCAGTCAAGCGCAAAGGAACACAGACATAGTCATATGATGAGCCCTAACTTTCATTTACCAAGACTAAAATCGACAAAGAGGCAACTAGCGTATTTGCTGTAAAGAAGGCATGGCGCGAGTCTCCGCGAAGTGTAAATACGTGATCCGCAATTTGTGCTATAGCAAAACTGCGCGTGATAACAATATATGCTCTTGCAGATCGCTGGAAGAATCTGCTTGGCAGAAGAGCCACTCTAATATCGGCCTCCAGCCATGTCGGTTAACATCAGTATACTACACCTAGTCAGCGCAGAGTTCATGGGTAGGACATGTTGGGATTTTGAAAGCTCCTCTTGAAATTATATTTTGTTATTTCATTTGAAAACTGTTATTTTATGTTTACAATCTGAATACAGTTATTTTATGTTTATGTGTTTGGAATGCCCCAATTTGTTTTGTAGATTTTAAATTGCCTGTGGTTACCATGCTTTTGATATTGTATTGTGTGCGTATTCCATGTGAAACAAAAATTTGAGGTAAGCATAAG
>BOPP01000053.1:7304056-7318684 GCA_017312745.1 Gryllus bimaculatus | reverse complement strand
TTTGTTTATCAATGGTTTCGAGAAACACGTGGTAGCAACATTCTATCTTAGGCCGAAGCTCAGAAGGGTGCAGCAAGGGCTCCTTGGATGAAGGCATCAACTCCTCCAATTGATAGTGTGGTCATGTATCAAGCATTAAGAAAGAAACGCCAACTTGTTACAATTGTCGCAATTGATTATCGAAAGGCCCTATGACATGGTTCGCCATGATTGGGCTCTCTATGTCTGCTGGCTATATCAGTGTGAACTCGTAATTTTCCTGAAATCCATCATGGTCGAATGGAAAACAACTATTCGTGTCACTTTCCAAAAATGAACAATGATTACCAAGGAAATAATATAAAGCGATCAGTTGAATCTTTTTAAGGACATAGCATTCGATGAGCCCTTACTGGTTCGCTATGGCAAATGACCCGTGTTATTCGACTAAAACTTTTCTCGTAAGAATACAGCATGAAATTAGGTTTCGTCTGAGGGCATGAATAGATATGGCAGATTTGCACTCCATTAGTCACAACCGCTGTTATGTACGACGATCAACTCACTCTAGTTGTGTTATGGATCCGTGGGGCTTTAAACAACTTCAGATGAAAAGCTACTGAAGACTTTACAGGGGACATATAATGCAACTAGGCTTTGATAAATGCAAATACAACAAATACAGAAGAATTCACTAGTGAGCTCTAATAATAATAATAATAATAATAATAATTTAGAAATACGTGAGATCAGCAACATTTGAAATACTAAACATTTTCGTTCCCGAGTTATAGAAAATATATTTGCACCGCCATCGGTAAACGAAGTACAAATTTGATTTTACTGCATTGCTGCTAACAAAATAGTAACTCGTCTCCAGAGAAGAAGAATGAATATTTACCAAGAAATAAAGATACAAAAACTAAGAAATAAACGGTGCTAACTCTAATCAACATAACACCACAGAAGATTATAACGCCAAGAACTTCGAAACTGAAATGAATGATAGAATATAACGAATTAATCAAAGGTTCGTGTTGGTCGCATTTGTTGCTAGCGTTATTCTCGCTCACAGCCTCTTGAATCGCTCTCGAGTATTGCGTGTTCAGCCGATTCACGAAGTAAATCGGAGAGTATGTACTCTAGATTAAAATAACCCTCCGCAAGCGTGGTAAAACGCTTATATTCTATTCGAGAGTAACTATTGAGGAGTAATGCTTACTCTCGGGGTAACTACTCTCTACACTCTAACGGGTCTTTGCCCTTGGGTTCGCAGGGAGTGTTCGAGGAATGTCTGCGCTGTGCAGGACGGCGACGGTGGCGCTGCGTGGCGGCCGCTTCCAGTGCAGCCACTGCAGCTACGCCACCAACAACTCCTCTCATTGGACCAGGCACCAACGCGTGCACACGGGAGAGAAGCCTTACAAGTGCACGGTCTGTTCGTTCTCTGCGTCCAGGCTCGAGTCCTTAAAAAGACATAGTATGTTTAAACACACAGGCGAGAAGCCCTATAAATGCACCATCTGTCCATACGCTACAGCGGATATCACCAACTTAAAGAAGCACATGCTTACACACACCGGCGAGAAGCCCTATGAACTGTGGCATTCGTTCAACGAGACCCTTGGATCGACACATTAAGGGGGCCCCCTAGTTAAAGACATGTCATTAATTTAATTTTGAAATCATAAACTTAATTTTAAAAATAAAAACTTTTATTGCAATAAATTATTACAGAAAATGAATTATCATTCTTGCTCATAGACTGCCATTCACCATCATCGTTCCTTAGCATACGACATACAAAGGATTAAAAGGCTTTAAAAACATGATAGTTCCTAACTACATCCAAGGTCAAAATGTTGGGTGCTACAATGTATACAAATGTATAATAAACAGTAAAATAAATGCGCAGAACTATTGCAGTCATTTTCAATGTGTATTTAAATTAAGGTGATTTAAAGGAGGGAATAATGGATAAAATGGTTTTTATTTTTGTTAACTACAGCCCAGAAGTCAAAAATTCGAAATAATTCACAACTATTTGTGTTTTAAGAGAAGCTTTTGAGATCTTTTCGAGCCTGTTCCAGGGTTCTAACACAATAAAAATTTACTAACGTGAGAAGAGAGCATAATCACACTTTGACCTTTACTTAATTTTACAATTTTTATTTTCAACGTATTCATTTTCGAGTACATAAAGTTGACGGTCTGCCGACGGTATAATCGCTTTTCAACGTTCCTTCATACCGAAGACAAATAATTCTTAAATAGCTGTGTTATTCATAAAATTATAATATTGTTCAGTTTAAGATATTATACAACTGTGGCGTGCAAACAGCATCACCTAGAAACTGTATATCTAGGTAATAGTATATCCAGGCGATTAATAATTATTCATTGATTTAATTAATAAGATGGTCATTATTTATTTATTAATTTCGTAATTAATATCCGGGTGGTTAATTTGGAATTTTTTTTACTTTAAGTGTTTTTTTTTCATGGCCTAGAGACCTGATTTATCTTATCTAATTTATAATAATTATAAGATTTATCTTCATGGATACGCGCAGTGTTGCTGGTTTTTTTCTTTTAATTATAATTTTAATCAGAAATGGTTTCACTTCAATGGCGAAAGTTAGCATGCGTCACTTCTTTAGGACCTAGTCGAAGAAATTGATGAAAGTAGAAGGGTAGCCGCGTTAGTGATTTTGTCCAAAGCTTTTGATGTTCCCTGCGATCGTCTTGTAAACAAATTAATAGATTCTGGTATAAACACATGGGTGGGGAATTGGATAAGCAAACTGGTACGTGATATGAAACAGGAGGTTCAAATCGAAAGATATTTATCAACCCCGCAAGTGCTACGTCAGGGATTCCACAAAGAAGTGTCGTTGGACATTACTGTTTCTCGCCTTGGTGATTGACGTGCCAAAAACTTTTGCTTCAAATGCAAGACTCTTTGCCGATGACTGTATCATTCATCGGGTTATCAAATCAGAGGAGGGCGTAAATATTTTGTAGCGAGACACAGACAAATTACACTCCTAGACAGAAACGGCATGGAAGTAAACAGTTCAAAGAGCAAAGCCATCACGTTTGTTATGGGTAGATATTATTTTGATACTGCGTACAAACTGAACAACAATGTCATACCTACAGTCACATCTTACAATTATTTGGGAATACAATTAGATGGTAAATTTAGCTGGGAAAATCAATATAATTTCCTTGCGGAGAAAGCCTGGAGATCTTTACATTTTGTTATGCGAATCCCAAAGACGAGAAAGTGAGAAGTAAAGAAGTAGCTTACATGTCACTAGTGCGTCCTGTGTTAGAATATGGCGCGGTATGTTGGGACCCGTACAGAATATCACAAGGTAATCTAGAAAAGTTCCAGCGCAGAGCGTCAAAATTCAGATTCCGGGGTACAAAAAATAGAAGTGTACGGAAGTCACTCGAAAAAAAGGCGGATTAAGTTGCAATTCTGTATTATGTACAACGCGTACACAGGCTATCCAGAGAGTATGTAACAGAAACGGCACTTAATGTTAAACGAAGAACCCTTATTTTTGTGGAAGGGAGAAATTCGAGTCTCCCACCCCAACAGAAGCAACGAATAAGAAAGAAGCAGCCATTTCGCCCACCGCTAGCCAATAAGCGTCGAAAAGCAGTCTACCAATTGAAATGGCGGACAGACATGAACCGGGACATTTGAAATTACATTAGATAGCAAATTTTCAATATGGCGAACATAGTTATATACTAAATAGAATATAAGGCAATGTAGAATAGATACATATACTCTCTGATGTATAAACTAATAATTAATAGGATTTTGAATTCGAAACCAGTAAAGGAAATTTTGGTCACGGAAGTGCAAAATAAAAAATTGTCATATAAGCAACTCATTTCTAAATTATGTAAATATACAGTTCACAATAAACATACAAGCACATATACACAATATGCACCACATACACAATATAAACAATTTTTACAAAACCAGTATAAGTAATAATATATCAACTTTCTTGGCGGTGGACCGAACACATAAATATTGAATTCATGAATTTAGAAAATAATCAAAATACACATAGTGGCCATTACCTTTTTAATATTGTCTTATTATCAAAACAACATACCAGACATCAGTACATGTTTGTGAAATTCCAAGTAATCAAAACTTTAACAAAGTGTTATGATACAAATTAAAATTATTAATATTGTTTATAAATTAATACGAAACTATCATTTGCACAATTGTATCCACAGAAACAATTTAGTCAATTAAGTCCTCTACTACATATATTAAGCTACACAATATATACATTTATATGTATAAAATTCCTGACATTAAATGAGCTTACTATTTAATATTGTTGATAGTAAATACGTTTACAAAAAATATTGATTACTATTATAAAATAAGTTAATAATGCACAAATTAAAGTGGATATAAAAATTGAATAAGTGTGTTATAGCTCTCAAATTAACAAATTTTCTTAAAATTCTTTATTAAAAATGTGTATATACCAATAAAGTATGAATATACTGAAAGGAATCCTGTTATTTGGAATAAGGGGATATACACTGGCCAATGTGAAACTCATGTTGCTTCTGAGAAACATTCAATGTAACCAAACTAAACCAGTTATCATACAATATTATATCATGTGCACATGAAAAGTGACACCTTAAAAATCTCTAGATTAAAAATTAACAGCTCCTCAGACGTTGAAATTGTTATCTTCCAAAATGCCAATTTTTTCAGATTCTTATGCATTACACACTTTATATAATTTTCTTGTTCACAAACAGTATGTACAACACAAATATCAGAATATGTATCATGTTAACACCTATAATATACTACCATTGATACACTTCACCTGTATGCAAGAGAAAATCACCATGCCCATTTAGGATGTTATTTAATTATTTACATTACTAATTCATATTTTTTCTTTCGATTAGCAACATCATTTGATTCCAGAATTTTGGATATACTAATTTATTGTGAAAATGTACTGGAAAATATTCACCTTTAAACCTCATTTTTTCTCCTTTTCAAAAGTAATATTGGATATTAAAGCACGTTACTAGATACAAGTGTAATTTAGCAAACGGCATTGAGTAAAAATTGAATTCAATTATTTTATCTTGATTTATCTCAGAACCCAGTTTTTGATAGTCGGTTTCACTTGTATTCAGGAATTTCAGATCATATATTGATATTCCAAAGCTCAGCAATTTGCTAAATGGTCATCAGATGTAAACCCAAAGATAGATCATATACCCAGAATTACTTAATACTATTTGTAACAGGTATTGAATAAGTCATTGCGAGTTTCCTCACCATGTTGACCTTGTTAATATACTGTTGTTTTTGTCTCTTCCAACTCTGCTGTTAAAATCTTCTGCAAATATTATTTTTCGGGACTTTGGAATACTGTCAAGCGTTTCTTCGACTGTCATTTCAAAATCATCGCTATCAACACTATTTTAATAAGAGGTTTGTCAATCAAGTCCTCAACATATATTAAGCTACACAATATATACATCCTCCCCCGCGCGGCGCCGAAGGAGGGTCTGTTGGCAGGGAGGTCCTTGCTAAATGTCAAGTGGGTGCCCCCAATTCACCTACGTTACCGCTCGTAAAATGAACCCCAACGCTAAGTGCGCCCTCTCGGGAGACGATTTTACGACCCAACGGCCAGCGGCGCACGTGCGGATGCGATGTAAACTTTTTATAGCAGCAACGGACATTCTGGCCGTTGAGAAAAGAGTTCCCGTGTTATTGGTTAGACACACGCCTCCACCCTGCTCCGCGAAATTCAACCCCGCGTATCGGGAGGATACACATTGTTTGAGGGAGGGGGTTCCGAGGTTTGCTGTTACCAGACCGCCGCGCTGTAGTTATTGTATTTCATAGTTTGGCCACGAGCAGTCGACTTGTCTCCTTAGCTCGGCCTCGAGAAGGGATTCGATTTCATAACTCGGCCACGAGTGGTCGAATTCGATTTGATAGTTCGGCCACGAGCACTCGATTCGACTTGTTTTCTTGACTCGGCCACGAGGGGTCATTGGAGTTCTTAGCTCGGCCATGAGTAACCATTCGATTTCGTGACACGGCTACGAGTAGCCACTTGATTTTTTTAAACTTGGCTCCAAGTATTCACTTGAGTTCAGTAAGGCATTGACTGAAACTCAAGTTATTACTTCGCTTGCTCACTTGACATCACGTAGCATTCGAAGCCTCTTGCGGAGGAAAGTTGACCCTTCGCGCTTTCTGCTAGAAATTCAGGCGAAAAGGGATGCAGTCTCGCGCCTAAAGTCAAGTTCCCGCGTTATGACAATCGCCCGCGACTGCTGATGCGGAAATTGATTGGCTTCCAATCAATCATCGCCGATGAACACCGTTGCTGCCTGAGTTTGGTCACGCTGGGTGAAAGTACTGGACCCCAGGGAGACCGCGGCGCTCAGATGGTCACGCTGGGAGTCCCTGTGTTCACCGCCTCTGCCTGGAAGGGGGCAGGGCCCGCTCCAGAACGCAGGCGACGACGTCCACCACTGGGCGTGCATGTGATGCCCGCCGACAGAAAAACAGGGTAATGATGCGCTTAGCTCCCGCCAAGTAAATGCGGGGTCGAACACTTCTTGAGCGAAAGCGGGGGGAATGATTAGTGAGAGTAAATGTTTATTAATGCAAATGATATGTCTATAATTAGTTGAAATTCGCCGTTCTGTGTTCCAAGCCACACGACTCGGTATGGGTTACAATATATGTATATATATTATAGTATATGATGTGAATATATATATATATGTATATATATATATATATATTAATAAACCAAACCCACCTACCCACAACTTACCACCTCCACCTAGCACGCTATGGAACCGTAAGCGCGTTTATTTCAAGATTTAGTGCCGTGGAAGCGTGCAAAAATCTAGGGAGCAGAATCTTCAGGCGTGCGAAAAGGTGTATTAAACCCTTGGACACAATATAAATCACACAAAATTGCACACGAACGCTATACACTTTACACAATCAAACTTTTGAGGGCATTAATTGTAATGACTCAAAAACTAAACAATATAGATATTCGCGTAAGCTGTTTACAAAAGATAATCAAAGACACAAAAGAAACCTTTACAAACACACCACTCATATGAGATAAACATGCATCATAATATACTTCAATTAAACTTGATTACCTCTCGAGCACCATATTAGCTCCAAACGTCACTGAGAATTCCCTTGGATAAGATGTACATTATTCTATATTATTCTGTAGAGCTATTCTAATTACATTGCACATTGAAACACAAAAATTCAATTGTTACAGATCTCCTTGCTTTCAAAATATCACATGTAAAGAACAAATTTGGTGCAAGTCACTACCGTCTTTCATTTACAATTTAACTGTGTCTGAAAATAGCGAAATAATAAATTCCTAAGTAGAATGTTTTTAGGCAGGCAATAGCGCAGCAAAACGTCTCCTACGTAATAATACTGTAATTTGTTGCCACCCGTGTCCCAAAATTCTTACACTTTCCAATACTAGGTTTTTCCCTGCCGACGTTAACTTGACCGATTTTCTGCGGTTCCTAACCGTTACCTCGTGATTCCCACTTTGGCCTTTGTATGCGTCGTGCACTGGTCGCCTGCACGACATCTGTTCGATCCAGCTTGCTGGCTCGTGGAGAAACGAGATCGCCTGTTGTCGTCTGCGTTGCCTTCTTGCGTCCTCTTCCGTTTTTCCTCCAGCCGTCCGTCTTTCTTCCTCGCGCCTGGATCCTCGGCCTCTTCTTCTTCCTCGCTCTGCTAACGGCGTCTCCGACATACGCCCACGTTGCGAAAATGTCCCTTACACTTTACCGAAATACTCGTGCCAAGTTCCTCGCTCGATGCTACTTTTACTTTGGCTAAGCCAGAACTTTTAATTGTTGTCCTTCACAACGGGTAAAGCTTTACTTCCCGTGTTGTTAATTGAAGAAAACACTACCTTAAATCTGCAACTATCTCGCGGACGACTGACTAAGAACGTCTGTGTCGACGCCGAATACTCCTACCTAGAAGTCACGTTGCAGCGGCAAAACAATTATCTAACTAAATGTTTTAACGAAAGTTGTTGATGTTGGCTATCGCGTAAGTAAAGAGCAGATGCTTACTTGACGATCGGTGTAAAGAAAGAGAAGCTTCCGCTGCGTGTTTCGCGTAATTATCGCGCGGCGCCTGTGGAAAATTCTCCGTGGTGGGGCTGTTTCCCCTCTCTCAAACCTTCACAAAGAAAACACAGCACGCTAGTTCGCATTCGTTTAGTACGGGCCAACGGATACCAGGCCGCGCGTTTAAGTACCTCTGCCTCTACGCGTCTATTTATCCTCGCTGCCTCCGTAGCGTTCCACACGTGAGACGGTGGTGTTATTGGGGTTTCACAATCCCATATACGCCACATATATAATACTATATATATAATATATATATATATATATATATATATATATATATGAAATGTGAAATGGCACAGACTTTTTAGCTCTAATTATTTTTCTCTCTAGTGTGGACTAGCATGGACTTATTCTGCAATCCAACATTCACTTACAAGTACCTTCTTGTGTACATGCTTTTGGGTCCGGGAGATGCCACGCCCTAGTCACAAATGTCAACGTTTTGTCCGCGACACTGGGATCTTCCTGAGTGCGACATGCACAGACGTGCGATACAGACGCAATGAAAACGCATCTTCCGAGCAATAGCCAAGGAGCTTTACGCCCCAGTTAGCGTCACAATATTAGCGGAAATTTTAATTGCAGTCAGATACCAAAATTATCACCCTTTTAAGAAACAATTAAAATATCTATGAAGCATTTTTGATAATATTGCTGTGGCCGACTGCGTGCCTTTAAAAGTGCCGCCGGAAATTAGTTCCGCCGCCACTCAAGAGAGGGCGGCGATAGCAGACGCCGCGGCGCTGTCATGCTCGACCAGGCTCCGGAGCGGACGGGCGCACCCGTACCTGACAGCTGGCCAGCGGACCCACAGCCCGAGCCGGCTATAAAAGCCGCGCCCGGCGAGCTGAGAGACAGTCAAGCGCCTGCCTACATTGTGAAGTGATAAGTGGATTGTGAACAAGTCCGACGACACAGCTACGGTTACGGACTTTCTCTCTCTTGGAACAGTGAACGGCACAACGGCTGCGATTTTGGACATCTCCCCGGGAAACTGTGACTTGGACATTCTTCGGTACATCTTCTGAAAAATTGCTTGGATCTGGCTTGAATATGTCTATCTCTGTACTGATTGTGGTTGGAATAAATCCATTTTTAGAAATTGCTTTCTTTTGGATACTACAAATATTGCCTGTTTTATTTCAATTTCATCTTCATCGTGTTAATTTTCGGTACTCTATGTCTCTTTCAAAAGGTTCCTCACCATTACTCGCTCTCTATGCAACATGATGGCCAGCGTTTGGCCGCACTTAAACGTAGTGCCCTTGTCACGTGGTTCGTGACTTTAACTGGTGCTGCACAGAACGAGTATAACTCGGCGGACCGGACTAGCTCACCCTTGTGTTTCCACCATGTATAGATGTACTATGTTCCGATGCGATGTAGGCGGCTTACGCCCATTGGCGCGCTTCCGCCGTGGTGTTCTGGGGTCGCAGTCAGGAACCAATGGCGGCTCCGCCTCTCTAGCTGCTACGGGGAGGCCTGGAAGCCGTCTGCTTGAGTGTTGCTTTGTTACGAACCTAACAACCAATCAGAAACAACCCACTCAGCGAATAAGAGAATAAGAGATCAGCCCAATTCAAGTTCATTCTCGGATGCAAAATAGTTAATAGAGCTCCTTGATGGAACTAATACGTCCTAAGTAATTTCTTTTTCAAAAACAGTAATTAACCCACTACTCTGGTGAAATTCAGTGACACGAAAGCGGGTCCTCAGGTGCCCCAAGGAGTATATCACATTCTCAATGAAAAAAAAACTCAATTCAAAAGGTTTAATAGAGCTTGTTAAAGGAATTAATACGTTCAAAGTAATATTCGTTTAAAAAAAAATTAACACAGAAATTAAAAAAAATATTCGAATTGTGTAATTTTGGTGCTTTTTTTATTTCTGTGTTATTTTCATTTCTGAACAACTATATTAATTTATTTTGTAAATAATAAACAATTTATACGTTTCTGAAGTGTTTTTATACTTATGCAAGGCAATTTTTTTTCCTAGAAAGCACTTTTTCAAACCAACTTTTGAGTGATAACTGCGGCTAAGCCATTCACAATATCCACCTAGTTTATTACACAAAATATGGTTAAAATTGTCTTAAGAACGTATTTGTGAAGTTTCGACGTTTCTTTCCCGGACATCCTGTAGAAGTACCGGCGCCACAGGTTCAATAAACTTCTTCTCACTTTGTCGTAGCCGGAATTAACGTCTTCTTATTGCCATTAAATGTCATTGATTTGGATACCACTAAAATACGTCGAAAGGATTATAATAGGAAGGGACTGTAATGCCAAGGGAATAGAGTGGTGATGCAGCGCAAATTCGCGCGCCGGATAGAAATCAGATTATTATTTCCGCCTTCGCTACCTAAAAAACAGAAATTTGCAGTTAAATATCAGCCGGTCTTGGTGGCCGAGATCGCTAAGGCAGTAGTGCCGTAGCGAACTCGGACCGAGGGTTCGCGGGTTCGAGTCCCGCCTCGGGCATGGTTGTATTGTGTATCCCCTATCGTCATATCGTGTTATCCTCACAGTTACCACAGCGTTACATGCATTAGTAGTCGCTAATGACCTCGCTGTTGATGCGACCTTAAGTAACGAAAAGAAGTTAAATATCAGCATTATAAATCTTCCATTAATGTTATCCAATCCAGAGTACCGCAAGGAGTGACACTTTCCCCACTCCTATTTACTCTTTTTATTCATAAACTCTCTCAACCTTTCCACGTAACTTTACATAGTTGCTGGCCATGTTTCCTTTGCAACCAAACTCGTGATAACAGAAAGAGCAGTTAGTAGAAACGATACCACAAGCAATAGAAAACTGGTGCACACTTAATGGAATGACAAGAATTACGAAATCAAATGAAAAGTTATCTTATTTAGCTGACGTAGAGAAAAAATTCCCAATCCTTTGTCCATAAATGGTATACGAATACCTTGGAAGAATGAAGTAACATATTGTCATAAGCAAGAAAGACTCCCATTTTTATTGTGACGAAGGGCATCGGAATGTTCATTCAATATTATGTCAATACGTGTAATTTATGCATGCAGAATTGACCAAAAGCATGTATTACATACCTACATTTATCATTCATCAGTTGGGATTATAGGCACAAAATAAATTTAAGACCACAAAAAATCGATGGGAAATTTTCTTTCACAAATCGAACGATAACGGAATAGAGTAGATTGCATGCAGAAACCTTTGATCCCTTTCCTTCAAGCGTCCAACAGTATATTTAGGGTATTACTATATAAATGAGGGACTTAACTAAGTATAGTAGGTTATAAAGCGATGCATATGCGATAGTGAAGTGAAGTGTCGTGCTGTGTAGAGAAGAGAAATAATGAAGGAAGTGGTTAAAGGGTCATATTGAAGTGACGTGAAGTGCCAGTACAGTGTGGTCCTAATTGTATAAATATATTTAGTGCGGAATTGGATTATAGAAGTTTTTAAGGTAATTTATTGTTTTATGAGTTAGTCAGTTTTTATATTATTATTATTATTATATTGTATTATTATTATATAATTATGTTAGTTATATTATCTTATTTGTGTAATTAGCTGCCACCGGGTTATACCCAATTGCAGTTATTTATCTTTAAAATTATATTATTCCAGGCGACGAATCAGTAAACAAACCCCGGGAGGAGGAGTGGTCATTTCGAGGCGACACCGGAACAGAAGAAAGCAAAGCCCAGTGAAATAAAAAACAGTGTAGGAAGAGGATGCGTAATCTTGTAAAATTATGGAATTTCGATCTCTTATGACGCTAGCATCCGAGCGAGACACATCAGCCTTTGGTACTTGAGTTCGCCGGTAGATAGGACGCGCAGTATTGGTATTCAGAATATCAGTTCAGACACAAGGAGGGGAATGTGTTAGGGATAGTGTTTGATATCTTTCGGAGTATTAATAGCAGGAACTTACAGCAACAGTCGCATACAGCAAGGTAAGTTCTAACATGTATTCGGTTTCCCCCCTACAAAGATGGAAATAAAATCAATCTAATAAATATTTCATTGTAAAGTAAATCCATGACCGGAGCAGTGCAAATCAATTACGTAAATATTTATAGAAACATTTCAGGTCAGCGTAAATATTTATAGATAGTTATCTAGTGTGTTTCAATGGCGAACTTAAGTGGCTATAGACTAATGTGAGCTTTAGACTATTTAAAATAGTAATTAAATATTAATATTAAGAGTAAATATTAATAGCACCACAATGCAATATTTTGCGGTACTCTTCGACAAAAAAAACTATTATGGCAATTACAATGCAAGGATGCCGCAAAAATGAGAATGCAGAGTGACTGAGGCAGACAGACCAAGCGCATTAGTAAGAGAGAACAGCGAGAGTCGGAGGCAGTGGACAGAGGCCGGCCGAGGCAGACAGAGACAGACAGAGGCGCAGAGAGAGAAACAATTGTAACGTTTCTTGTGGTGAATTAAAACACATGTAATATGTTAACATAGATGTTTATTTTGTTTCTTAATGATACACTAAAAATACTGAAATACAGATAGGTTTCACAGTCTATGTCTTCTTCACTTTGTTATTTTCTTACACATGACACACTTCTCTTGATTATTTATTTTTACTGTTCACTTCTATACTATCCCACAGTCCGATGCACTGACCACAGTCCACAGCGCTGGCTACAGTTCACGGCGCTGATCGCGGTCCTCTGCACTGCTATTCACCGACTGCACCGTTGTTCACCGCAACGCAAACTTCACAGCTTAGCTTCCACTTGAGACTGCTAGCGGCCGCCGGCAGCGACGGATTTATACCTGGCTGGCGCCCGCGTGGACCTTTCCGGAACTTGCGTCACACTTCTACGCGACTCGCGAATAACCCGGAACCGTTCAGTTGCGGGGGCGCCGGCAGATGAGGCAATATTCGTTACAATGTATAGAGAGAGATAGTGTCAAGATATAGTCATTGCAACAGAAGAACAGACATAAAAAGATACAGAGATAGAGACAGAGAGATAGATCCACAGAGATAAAGACTGATACAGAAAAAGACAGGCAAAGGCAAACAGAGACACTCAGAGGCAGAGCGAGGCGAATATAGAGGCAGACGGAGCCGCAGAGAGACACAGAGAAACAGAGACAGACAGAGAGAGAGAGAGAGAGAGAGAGATAAACGGAGAGGTACAGGGACCTAGAGCTGGAAACAGTGAGGGACAAGGACAGAGTCGGAGTCAGAGGGATAGAGAGAGACAGATACACCGAGATAAAGACATATATAGTCAGACAAGGACAGAAAGAAAAAAGAGAGACACGAAGGACAGCGACACGCGTAAGTGAGAGACAGACTGAGGCACAGGGAAAGACAGAGGGACAAAGGAACAGATAGAGAGAGACATACACTTAGAGACAGAGGAGACAGACGTGGGCAGAGACACAGAGGCATACAGAGACAGGCACAGAGACGCAGAGAGCAAAACAAACAGAAGGGGAGGGAGAGAGAGAGAGAGAAACAGGACATGGAGTCGCTTTCGTTTTAACAAGGATTGAATTTGAAACAAACTGTCAACGCAGGATATTTTGTTAATACTGAATAGAGCGTGACTACGAAGTGCTGGCACCTACGCGTGCATCACCAGGACAACTGCATCCAAATGTCCGTACTTATCATTTTGCAACATTCACCGCAAAAAGGACTAAGGAGTTTTCGAAAAAACTGGAACATGACCCTTACCTTCAAACATCGCTATGTTTAATGGTTAAGATTTTCATTAAGAAAAAAATATATATCCTTAATATTTAGTTGTTAGAACCACTGTATATGAATTTCTGCCGAAAATGCTGTTTTTTGAGGCGCAGCAGAAATTAACTCGTAACTTTCTCTCCGTACTACTTCTGAAGCGATCTCCACAAGATAAAAACGCCATACTGGCCTAGAGTGGGTTAGTGGAATAACACGCTAGAGCGAATCAGGTGATGAAACTCAAGCACAGGTAACTTTCCTCGGGAACATCAAGGTAGTTAAAGGTCACGGTAAAATCGGGTATTACGCGCTATCCTGTATTCGGACGAAAGAAAAGTTGATTAGGTTGAACTGTCAGGCCACCGATGATAATCTGTTATTTATTTTAGTTAAGGAGCTGAAAACAGTGGGACTAATCTGTAGGATTAATTGATAAATGCGCCTAGTGTAGGTTTATTGCTCAAATATTGATGAATTACCTTGTTAGGTTTTGGTTTGTAAGAGGCTGGGTTCATGGTGATTTTTATGTTGTTATTTTTGCTATAATAAGTTATAGGTGTGTGTCAAACTCTGTTTAGTAGATTGTAAGATTTAACTAGATTCAGAGGACCGTCATGACAGGTAAGTAATAAATCTATATCTCGTCTTTAGTTAAATGGACTGTTAATTGATATTTTGGAATGG
>BOPP01000053.1:7249300-7269806 GCA_017312745.1 Gryllus bimaculatus | reverse complement strand
TGTTTGATCACGGATCTCGATTGTCGTGCGCGTATACAAGAGACTCCAGGGTGTGCCTGTATGCACCATCACTACGACTACCCGGAGAACGTAAGTTCCATACACTGTAGTTCAATGTCTAGCTGTCATCTTGCCTTTCTGATGATTGGGGATCAGATGAAATACTAATTTCCGTTGTTGTCGTAAAATAAACTTAAAGATTCCCAATTTGCCCATCCCAATACTATTTTAATTTCATAATAGCAGCTTATCGTATGGCTCTAGCCTCTATCATCATTGCTGCTAGCGATGAACCCACCAAATACGATTTACCCAGTGTTCCTCTACCATGTAGTGGTTTCACAAGACGAAGTAGGAACAGTAGACGGGAACACGGAAATACCTGACAGTCGAATATCGGTCTGGAGGAGAGAGAAAAATATTACGCAAAAAAAGTATAGGCGACAACCTATCGGGTATAAGAAATCGCTTAGACATTTATTTCGACGTGATAGTATGGGAATCATTCTAAATCAACCACTCACAATCGTCAACTTTACGTATTAACAAACCTGGTACATGTATTAGTTGAATATATAAAAAAACTCTTGACCTTTGCCGGTGATTGCACGAGAATCTGGCTAGGCGTCGTGCTGTAGCCATGTCAGTGCTTCATCAAGGATCATGATGCATTCCGAGTCCCTTGGGCATTGATGCTGGTTCTGTCTCTTTCACCATGCGCCATCCATTACATCTTTATCATACTTCGCCTAAACATTAAACGGCAATCCAACTGTTATGGGACCAAGTAATCGAGTGCACTTAAAATAAGAACAGTATAAGACTACAATTGTTTTTCTTGAGCTGCCACAGCTTTCGGGAATGGCTTGAAACTTATGTGATCTTTGTTTGATGAAAGGCCAAATAAAAAAAATAATGCTGCAACGAGGCAATGGTAGAAAGACACAGCCAGCAGTTGAAACGATGACGAGAACGCTCGTAAGGAATCATAGGATCAAACCCTATTCTCCCAGCACAAACACTAATTTGAGACGTTCGGAAAGGATGCGGGTGGTTAAACCGGATGCACCTCAAACGATTATACTCACTGCGACCAAACCGTGCGAGCTTCCCCACGTAAAGGAGGATTTTGCCTTCTAAATCTCATGTTTGGAAAATGGAATAACAAACTGATACGGTGCCAGTGATCTTCAAACCCAACATAATTTCGAAACTGCAAAACCGTCAGCTGGAGCCAATGAAGTCGCATAGCCACAGACAAACTCATTTTTCATGATTACTTTTTTTCATAGTTACGAAACATTAAGATAGACACCACTTTATAGAATGTTCGCCAAAAATTGCGTCAGAGTCATCAAAAGCTTTAAGTGTTCCCTCTCTTGTATCTGCCTGTAGTGTGAACACAGATTGTGAATGTATAGCGAGTCTGTATCTACCACTCCACGATCTCACAGGATCTAAGCCTGCATTACTAATGCGGGTACTTTTGAATAAAATGTAAAAGAAATAATAATAATAATAATAATAATAATAAAATAATTATTAGATTATATTATTATTACACTGCTAGATTAACTGCCTGCTACGTGAATAAAAGTACCAAGAAATTAAAAATTTTATAATTCACTTTTTGTTTATCGAGATAAAAAACTTTCAACCTCAATGTTAGCCCATAATTTTGTAGCTCGCGTCAATGAAAATTAGAGTCCCCCTTCTACATCGTTCGCCTCTTCTCCCTAAGCGTTGCCCCTGAGACGCCAGATCTGTGCAGGATCTGCAAGGTGCGCTTCCTGATACATTACAGGGTCTGTGTATTGCCTTCCGCTTACGGATTAGAGAGTGTCACAGCAGGAGCGGAATCCACCGAGTATTTTTTCGGATGGGGTTATATTTTTCGTAAACAATAAATGTATTTGTTTATGTATATTGATATAATTTAGAGATTTCACCATATGATTGAAACTCCCCATGTATAGCAATAAACATCGTTTTGAGATCCAAAAATCGAGTTGTAGATAAAAGAGCTCGTGCGTATACTGCGCTCATTCTTTTCCGGATTTAACCCGAAAGATCGTAGAGCAAGGGAAGTTAACAGAAAACCTTTTAATGAAGAAAAAATAAATCTAGAATACAGATGTAGGAGAAGAATAATAGGTAATATATTTTACAAAATAGTCATTTTTTAAACCTTTTCCAAATCCGGGACCATCATATTGTTTGGAGAAAAAGGCTCGTAGCGTAAATTCGATTTGGAACCCGCCGGTTTCCTCAAGCTGGCGATGGGTACTCTCCGCCGTGCATCGAATCTCAATCTGCGGTTCGTGGAGTGAATGAGACGAAGCGGACGATGTGAAGGGAAGAGAGGTAGCTCCGGGATTCAACTGATGGCACTGCAGGGCCTCTGAACAAGGGGCTTAAGGTCTCGAAGGATTTTTGACAGCTAAATAGCTAGGTCGAATTTGGTCGGTGATTGGAGAAGAATTCTACCTGCCGGCTGCTCTGATCGGTAGTTTCCGTTCAATACCAGGCGAATACCGGAGCAGTACTTTAACAAATGGGCCACGCACTGCGCACGACCTTCCCTTTCTCTTCCGTGTACTCTCATCCCTTACGAACATTTACATGCACTACACAACCCCACATGCCGGGAGACGATCTGGAGCTTAGAGCTTGTCCCGGCTGGTGGGAGATGCCGGGTTGGAGAAAATCTCGCTAGCCAACAGGTAGGTCGGCACCGAATCTCAATATCCGGCGAGGGAAGATCACAGCAATAACTCGAGTATAAAACATGCGCTCCACTTACGGGGCTAATGACCTTGGCTGTTTATGCACCCGCAATCATCAATCAATGTACGACGTGATAAGCTGCTGCGACGTTATTTCGTAAAGGTCTGTGGCGCCCATGTCTCATCGTGTCATTAAATAACCGACTATCCGTCATGAGAGCCAACTTTGAAAAAAAAAATCCTATGTCCTTGTATTATTAACATTCTGGATGTCCCTTCTAAAGCACTTAAGGTTTCTTCGCTTCATTAAACATTTATTATCATTTATATGAATTGAATTTTTTTCTGAAGTCTTCACAAACCTTTGGTTAAGCTAAGAATGTTTGGGTGAGTAATTTGTAAGTGTATGTGGAGTACAAATATCGCGAGACTGTAATAATACACTTGGCCAAAACATCATTAGTTATTGCTGTTTTGAGTAACCCTCTGAGGCTTATACGTAACCATAAGAGTGCGCAATGAGGCTTCGTTCTTGGGTCCTGGGAGGAGGGGGGTCGTCGAAGGTCAGTGTTGCGGTCAATATAATTTCGTATTATGTAAATGTGTTTTATAATTACTGTATATTAATATTACATATTATATCCGATTTTTCATATCCATTACATATTCTTACTGATTTCATTACATATTTATGTACATATTTTGACTTTCATACTTCATGTTTTCCGGTCTCCATAACTATGTGGCCCAGCTAAGATAAGTGGGTAACAGCCAAAATATCGTTAATGATTGCTGTATCGAGTAATCCTCCGAGGCTCGCTGTGAACGAGATCCGTCAGAGAGACCAGAAGGTTTCCCTCAAAGGAGGTTTGTTGACGTAGACCCAATTTACAGCATTCTTATCAGACCTATTTCAATCGAGTAACTTTGTTTCGTGCACAAATAAAGCAATTCTGGGTCTTTTTTACTTTGCTGCTACCGCTTACTAAGTAGAGAGAAAGTTATATAATGCTGCACGAAAAAACAGAATTTTCGGGAGACAACTCTTATTACTGGGCCATGGGTAACGAAAAAATGAATAAATTCAGATGCTTAATTTAGAAGAAAAAACTCTTAACACGTGGTGTAGTCAAAATCCATGTTTTGTGAGCCCTTAAGGCCCAAAAATCTATTCACGTCTGTCTGTCCGTCTGTGAACAAGGTAGGTTATCGGCTAAATCATTCATCCGATTTTCTTGAATATTGATACTCCCTTATAAACCTGGCAGAAGTCCCAGGCCTTTGAATTTGAAACCGATATTTTAATTTTGGAGTGAACTTTTCATAAAGCGCCTGGGACATTTCAAAAGAATTGCTCCATCGATTTTGGTTAAATTTTGTTGTTGGATAGTGTGAAGGACGTTTAAGAGACAGATTTCGTTTGGTACAGATTTTATGTTCGTTAAAATCGCTCATTTTTCGAAAATTGTAAAAGTCAAAGTTTTCTCGGGGTCTTCCAACTGAAATATTAAAGGCAGAAATATTTTTCCCTTAATGCAATCTGTTCTGTAAAGCTAGTTTTGAAATAAGATCATGTGGACTTTTTCGAGAAATTGAAAACTTTTCGCGTAATTTTGCGTAAAATATACGCAATTATTTTATTTTAAACAATTTTTTTTTCAAAAATGGCACTCACAATTTTGGTTACATTTTTACCGTGGACAGAGTATAGTACTCTTAAGTGCAGGTTTCATTTCGTTGAAAATTATGATTTTTGAAAATTAAAAAAATTAAATTTTTTGCTGTGTCTTTCTCAATTACAGTTATGAAGATAAACATTTTTTTCTTAATGAAATGTGTTCATCAAAAACAGGTATAATTTTATATTGAGTGGATCGAAAATACGAGTATTTTTTGCGTAAATTGGAAAATTAATTTGAAATGGTAAATTCTAATTTCCGGCGCTTCGTTTTAGGTGAAGTCGTAGGCTTCCGCGACCAGAGTCATGTAGGTGATCTGGGCTGTCCGGGTGACGCCGCGTCGAAGGCTGAGTTGCCGACGTTTCGACCATCCTGTCGTGGTCATCCTCACACTCCGCATACCAGCCCTGAGGAAGACCACGACAGGATGGTCGAAACGTCGGCAACTCAGCCTTCGACGCGGCGTCACCCGGACAGCCCAGATCACCCTCGTTTTAGGTGGTCTCAGTGTGAAATAGTAATTTGACAGGCGCTTGGGGGCAGTTGGATATTCTGCAAATCCTTCATCCAACATCGTTTGCTAATTATTTTGCACCATTTTTTTTTCTGAAAGATTCACAAATATTTGATTAAGCTAAGATGAATGTTTGGGTGAGTGTTGTGTGTGTGTGTGTGTGTGATTGCGTGCATGCGTGTGTGGAGAACGTTTTAATTGCCATAGGTATATGACTAATAAAAATTCTTGAGGCCCGTGGCTGTAATAACAGACTTTGCAAAAATAGCGTTAGTAATTGCTGGTTTGAGTAATCATCGGAGGCTCACCGTGAATGAGTTCCGTTGGTGAACCGAAGGCGGTGTACTGATGAAGAAACAATATACACGCTACCTCTTGGCGAAAGAATAATGAAGTTTACCCGCAAGGCGAAATCAAACCTAGGTGTTGGCCAATGAGCTTCTCTTGCGGGGATGCTTATGCGTAACCCAAAGAGCGCGCAATGAGACTTTGCCCTTGCTTGTGCAGGGTGTGATGCACGGCGCTGGAGGGCGACGGTGGCGCCGCGGGGCGGCCGCTTCCGGTGCCATCACTGCGGCTATGCCACCAACGACTCCTCGAATTGGACCAGGCTCGTACACACGGGAGAGAAGCCTTATAAGTGCACTTTTTGCCCTTTCAATACGTCGCAGCCTGGCAACTTAAATGTGCATATGCGGAAACACACCGGGGAAAAGCCTTATCAATGTTTACTTTGCGGCAAACGGTATGCACACAACATATCCTTGAAGACCCATAAACAAAACTGTCATGATGGAGCATATAATGAGTAGGCTAAATGTATTACAGTTTTCTTGTATTTACGCAGCTTGTAATGATGCCGTTCCATTTCACTTTTAATAAATCGATTGCTTTACACTCGAAACCTTGCGAAATATTTCGAGAGCGAAATATCGGCTGCATCCTCGAAAGTTTCCGCATGCATGTATTTGGCAAAATTGGATATTGAATTGTGTTTCTTCTCCGTCTAACGAAGAAAAAGTATATTTTAGCGCAGGGGATTTCTTTTTGGAAGCATTTTCCGTCTTCCACGAAGTTCAAATTATGAATTTTATTGCAGTGTGTTTTTGTTGTCTTTGTCATCTCTTTTTCTTTTTACGAATATTATTTTAAGGACACTAAAATATAAATGTGTCCTTATAATAATAGTTATTTAGTATTGAAGTTTTAGGTGTTTTCTATTTGACAACTGTGAATTTATTTGTATGAGAACAAGAAAAAGGCACAATTTAAAATGAATGCCCACGCTAGTCAGTAGAAAAAGTTAGCTCTTGCTCATTTTATGAAAATAAAAAAGCTCTGTCATGTGGAATGTTCATTCACTTTCACTGTTCAATGTACCACAAAAGTGTGAGAACATTTTGCTCTGCAACTAATTGCCAGCTGGGTGCACAGGATTGCAAGCACTGGCGCAAAACATGGCATGGCATGAAATCAGTTGTGAAAGGGAAACAGGCCATCACCAAAGGAAGAGAATTGGAGGAGCCCCTCCACCACCTATAGACTTCTGTGGATGAAAGAATTTTGTCAATTAAACACCAATTAAAGGGTTAGATTCAACAGCAGAATCAAGCTCTGAATAATATTTTATTTATTTATATATTTTGGAAAATGAACAGGATGGTTTTCAAATAATGGAAGGGCATGGTGTACTGAGTCCTCGTAACTGTTACTGAGGAAGAAGATTAGTTCATAACTGAGGAGGAATTATTTACAATTTAGTTTACTTTTACACTTAGATTTTTTGTGCTGTACCGATCATGGTATTTTGCTCTCATTTGTTTTCAATTTTTCTGAAATATTCCAAAACATATTGTCTCAGCCAAGTTGAAACAGTCGAAACATCGTTAACGGTTGCTGTTGTAAGTAGTCCTCGCAGATCCGTCGGAGAGATCTGAAGGCGTGTCTTGAAGGAGGTGTGGGGAGGAAGACTCAATTTACACACTTCCTATCTGACCATTTTTTATCACGATTTCTGGTTTCTCTTATTTTTTTAAAATTTTAATTCCTACCCGTTCGGCCCTTAAGGCATTTCAAGGGTTATATTAACAAAATATACATTACATGAACATTACAGTTACATCAGGGCACAAGTACACTTACTTGAGCATATGTTTTATTCTATACACAGTTTCAATTTACATTTAATAAAAATATAACATTGCACAAAAAAACACGTGAATAATACGTATAGCAGTTATTACAAACATAATATTTATAACCTTATCACGAGCAATTCATGGCAGTTTTAAGCGATCATTTAGAAAGCGTGACAATATCCTGCAATAAGCAATACGGCCAAAGGTTGAAAGTTATTTTACTAGGACAAGCTTCAAGCCTTAAATAATTTTTGATAGTTTATTTATGTACACTTTAATGCAACTAATGTTTAATTCTCTTTTGGATTTGTGCATTAGAGATAAACCAGGGAGATTTGGTAACCAGTTTCAGGAATTTGTTTGCGTGATTTCTAATTTATTAATATGCATGTTTGCAGTGCCTCCCCATACTGAGCACGAATACGCGGCGGGCGAATAACCGATATATATCTTTTATTCGTAATTTATTATTAAAAATATCGAAAAATATCACGAAAAAAAGGAAAAGATAGTAGCTACAGAATGGCACAGACTCTTCCGTATTGGTTTTATATTTCTTTTGGTCTCGTCTAGCTTTACGAAATTGCCACGTACTCTTGCCAACTGCCAAATATTTCTAAATTTTTCACTGAAATATTCTTTTAAGAATATTAAAAAACAGTAAAACATCATCCTAAATGCCAATTTTCTTTGAAAAATTTGGAGCCATTTTTATGAATATGGTGTTTAACTGTACTGTAAATGCTACTACTGTAAATGCGAAATTTGAAGCTCTTTTTTCAGAAACGTTTCAGTTTTCGAAAAACTTCATATGAAGTCATTTCAAGCACTCAAAAATAACAATAGTGTTTAAAAATTCCTGGAAATGTGCATAACAAGGTTGAGAGAGATCTTCCAAAAAAATATTTAAGTTACCAAAAACCAACAAAAATGAACTTTACGTCATATTAAACAGTGCAATTAGCACTATCTCATCGAAACGTTTGAAGACAAAATTTGGAGACGTTTTTGAGAAAATGGCGTTTGAGCGTTTCTGAAAATGCGAAATTTTTAGCTAGTTTTCACAGAAAATGATTGAGTTTTCGAGAAGCTTCATGACGTTGTTTAGCATATGTACTCATAAATATAATGTGAACAAATCACAACTAATATAAATATTAACGACGTGAGAGACGAAACAAAAAATTAAAATTTTGCAATTATTGGAAGAGCAAGAGAATATAGCGATATGGAGTTCGTCATCTCATTAAGTACGTATAACATTATCCCCACAAAAAGTTTAAAGAAACAAATTGGAGTCTCTTTTGAGGAAATCTTGTTTTTGTAATTTTTTGAAATTGCAAATATTGCGGGCAATTTTGCGCGATACCTACTAAAATTTTCAAAATAATGTTCATGACCTTAATGAAAGAACTAATTATGGACAAATTTAATTTGAAGGAAAAACCTGTATCTTCAATTTTGTAGTAGGAAGATGCCGAACCAAATTCATTCTTTTAAAATTTTCGAAAATTCAGAATTAGCTACGAAAATCGGACTTATGCCACTTTGATAAGTGTATGTTACTCTATTCTTACAAGAAATTTAAAGAAAAAATTTGAAGCGATTTTTGAGAAAAGTTTGAAAATGTCCGGTGGGCTTCATACAAATTACCACCAAATTTTAAAGAATGTGCTTCAAAATCTCAAAGCTTCCACTTGAGCTAGATGGTCAGGGGTTTCTGCAATTTGTAAAATATCCTACGCATGGTTTAGGCACTAGTAGTGTTCACAGACAGACTGACGTTTTGCCGTCAATTGATTTTTCGGTTTCAAGAACCCACAAAGAGGATTCTGACTACACACAAGTTAGAATATTTTTTTCTTAATTTAGCAACGGATTTTTCCACTTTTTCGTTATCAGGGCCCGACAATGAATTGTTTCCTGCCGAAAATTCGCATTTTTTCGCGCAGCATTACATAACTTTCCTTGTACTTCGTATATTACTCCGTATATACGTATGTTTACGGGAAAGTAAAACTACATATTCATGCTAAATGGAACCCGCAGTACACTGCAAGGTTTTTGACTATATATCGTTAAAGAACTCCTAAACGAAGTGTTCTAGGGTATTAAAAACTACAATTTTGAGGCCGAAGATCTCAAAAAAAACTTCCGTGACACTGTAATTTACAGAATGTGATCTTCTTGCACATTCAATTACATTTTTGCTGGTTTTCATTTTAATTGTAATTCTTTTTCAATTTCCTTTTAAACTGCTATTCACACGAGCTTCATTGTTGCTGGCCGTTGCCCTGTGTGACCGGGGTGGCGTGAGTAGGAGAGGACGAGCTGGGGAACGTGGTAATGTGCAGTAATGCTGAGCGACAGGGAGGGGGCGATTAACATGCACGAGATCATCCAGGTCGTAATAGCTCTGAAAGAACGCCAAGACTATGGCGTTGATGGTTGAACTGAAGGTAGTCTGTGACTCTTGTAGGAGTATCCGCTCGAATTCTATCGGAAATGCGCTAACGTGTGTGAAGAACGAACGGCCAGATGTTACTCGGGCTCGTATTATAAGTCAAATGTATTGTCAAAAAAAATTATGTCTGTAAATCCGTCTGTTAGAACCGATTTAACTTAAAAAATATTTATTCTACAAGCATGGCATTTCACTACCAATGAACAAAGATTTTGTTTTACAGTGATTTCCCTAAAGATTCCACCCCTGCACTGGCTTTCTTGGTTGCGTGCTCCTCGCGAATGGGTAAACATTTCGACCTGATTAACTACAGCTGTGTACTTCGATGTGGGTTAGCAGGCCTGGCTAAACGAGAGCACTCCCTTCATGTAAGGAAATAGTACGATGGGGACAGTCCGTGAAGTCAAAACAGTGCGTGCGATGTTACTTTTTTCGTCATGCGTGTCCTGCGTTATAGTGTAAATGCTGTTTCGTACTTAATGTCCTTTAAAATAGACTACTTTGTCTACCTAGTAATACGTTAAAGAGAGTAGTGAATTCCAAATTGTTACGCGAAAGAGTAAACCTTTGTGTGTGTGAAAAGACGCTACGTCGCGAGCTCATCCTGTTCATTTGTTGCAGTGGATGAGTTTTTTGTGGCAGGGAACTGTGAAACCTTTAATTGTGCTTTTGACAGGATTATTCAAATTCTTTATAGTTCTTTCTCCTATTCCAAAAGGCAATTAGTGATGGGCAACCATTAAATATCACCACAAAACTGTGGAATTGCTTGCGTCATTTTCGTGGTAAGCTATATGAAAGTGATCATTGGTTTTGCGGATATGAAATTAAAAACAAAATGTATTGTTTGGCGATCTTCGGTCCAGCCCTCAAGAGGACGTGACCGCTGTATTTGCCAGAAAACCTCAGCGAATAGATCTCGAGTTCAAAAATTAGGTATATACATTTCTATGGTTCGTATGTTAGTTTTCTTGTTTTGTTAATGTAAGTGCATGCAATGAGAAATTGATGATTTTTCAAGGAAGATTCAGAAGATATCTAATTTACAAAATAAACTTCTAAAATACTTCAGAGTAAAGTAGGATGACGCAGTCTTTAAATATTTGGAATTATGCGTCCAACCTGTAATATAATGATCGCATCCCCATGTCTACAAGTCAGGAGGCGCCACTGCCACATAAATAGTCTGCTTTGCAGAAAACGCAGTGCTTATAGCAGACTGAAAATAATCTGCAGAGCATTGTATATATTCACGACAGCAAAATTATATACAGTGAAAACCAAATCGATGGTAGTATCCAAGAAGCCTGTAAGATGTAGGTTACAAATGGAAGGCAGAGTCATCTAGCAAGTGTTGAAGTTCCAATATCTGGGAGTGGATGTCTCCAATCATCACCAAACACACAAAGAAGCAAGGTCAAGCCATAAAAGGTTCTCGCGAATCAGAATACTTAACAGATATCACTTGGAAAAATAAATACTTTGTATATAATATAAAGTTAAAATATATATGACAATGGTAAGACTAATTTTGACTGATGGAGGTGAGACCCGAGGTGATATGAAGAAAACAGTCAAAACAAACACAATCAATAGAAATGAATATAGTACAGCTGATAATAGGAAAGGCTAGAAAAAATAAGGATATAAGAAACCAGTGTAATGTAACTGGTATTACCAAATGTATGAAAAAAGGAAAAAATAATGGAATAATCACAGACGAATGAGGGGTGATAGACCGGTTATGATAGCCATATGGGGTGAAGGAATATGATTCAATTAGGAAGGAGAAAATCTCGAAGACCGCCGAAAAGATGGAGAGAAGCCATGAAGCCAACGTCTAGTGAATTAGAAGATATGCAGTCAGCATCTAGGGATGAAGCGTGAAGAAAAACAGGTGTGCAGCCTACACAGAAGAAGCAAATATTGTGCCGGCGATGTATGTTCTCTTTCCAACGGATATCATTTAAGCTACCCTGTTTCGTTCCTGAGGGCAATTACATATACTTCAGTCAAAGCTGCTCTTAGGCATCGACTTTGTGGTCAACACCGATAGCGAAGTGAATACCAATGTGGCCGTGACATCCAAAACTAAAAGCCCATCCAAATGTGATACCCAAAGTAATCTGGCCGAAGGATGCCAATTTATGTTTGCTTTACGTCAAGCGCAAGGCATTGAGATTCGTATGAATCCGACTTTTGTAAGCTAGCCCTGCGCCCTGTTTTTCTTTCTTATCCACGCGTGGGCGTTACAGGGACACGTGTGGAAGTGAGGTATTTCCATCGCCGTACCTATTTGGCGTGCCTGAACTTTTCGTTTGTCACAAAACTGTAAAATCTGAAATGTTTTTATTAGAAAGTTACAACTTTACAACCTTGGCCGGGCATCAAAACTTGGACCGCCTGACTGAAAGCTAGCGCGCTGTGAATGAGCTACCCGACGGGCAAAGGTAATATAAGTCTTTCTCACTCTTTCGAAGCGATTTGCAACGTCGGAACTTACAAGTGAATACGAAAGCGGCCGAGTCACTCAGGACTAAATCCATGTTAAGGATGCCAATTGGTATTTGATTACTAATGTAATTATATCGCGAGCATATACTTCTCAGAATACCTAACCGTCAGCCCGTCAAATGCTTTTCCTTACATGAATACCTACACCTAAACGCAGGTTTTGCCGAATCCGTTTTGACTGTTTCAGAGGTAGAAACTTACACTAAACTGGTGTCCTCTGAGTTTTGTCTTCCCCTGAAACGCAAAAGGACACTCAGCTAGTGCCCAATGTGTTTTGTCGTGCACGAAAGACCAAATCTATGCCTAGCTCTGTTTAATGAAATTTTCTTCCAGCGCCGAATTCAAACGGAGCTCTTGGCGTCTTA
Organism: Gryllus bimaculatus; assembly: GCA_017312745.1. Classification (NCBI taxonomy): domain Eukaryota; kingdom Metazoa; phylum Arthropoda; class Insecta; order Orthoptera; family Gryllidae; genus Gryllus; species Gryllus bimaculatus. The sequence goes on along the minus strand of BOPP01000053.1, from coordinate 7,257,406 downwards.
CCTATCCTCGCGTGGAAGCTTATAACTATCCCAATGAGCGCGCAATGATACTTGACCTTGGGTGCGCAGGGTGTGCGCGACGTTGGACGGCGACGGTGGCGCCGCGAGGCGGCCGTTTCCAGTGCCACCACTGCAGCTTTGCCACCAACAGCTCTTCTCATTGGACCAGGCACCAGCTGGTGCACACGGGAGAGAAGCCTTACAAGTGCACGGTTTGCGCCTACGCTGCGGCACATTCCTGGAACTTGAACGTGCACATGCGGAAACACACTGGGGAGAAGCCATATCGATGTTCGCAGTGTGGTAAAAGTTATGGCCACAACGTATCCTTGAAGAAACATGAATTGGACTGTCATAGTGGAGCTTGTAATAAGTAGGCTAAACGCCATATTAATGTGTGTTTGAATTTATGCAGCTTCAACAGATGTCGTTCGTTTTCACATTAAATAAATCAGTGGTTCTTGTCAAACTTCCATTTTCATGGATTTCGTAACTCGAAATTTGTGATTGATAATTACATTTTTAACTGTGAATAGGTATACTTTCAACTGTTCACATGAGACATTTTTGGAATACACATTGCAATTTACTTAACATGTAGAAAGAGCATGTTTTTATTCATTACGAAAGATTGTTTTCGGTCGTGGGCTTGTTTTCAATTTTTCTGTAGTATGTCCAAACGTTCGGCCAAAGTAAGATGAACGTTTTGGTAAGCTAGTCCTTTGGGGAGGCGTACGTTTTTAATCGATGGTTGTGTATGCGAAGTAAATAATTCGCGGAACCGGTGGCTGTTGTAGCAGACTGTACCGAAACATTGTTAACGTTTGCTCGTTTGAGTATTTCTGCCTGCAACATGTAGTCAACGCAAACAGAAGAATGGTAGTTTATTTCCCTGGCTCACATCAGTCCTTTCTTTACGCACGGTCCTCGCCGGGCTCCGCTGTTCTGCTCCCAACGAATTTCTAAGCTGACGGCGTCTGTTGCCTTGCACGCCAACCGGCCATCGCCGGAAAATTAACATTGTCTCTGGTTACTGTCGTGTTAATGAGCGCTGCGTGATCGCTCTTGCCTGATGTTGTGAGTGGCAAGACTCCATAACCGCATTGGCACAAATACGTTCATTGGAGATCGTGTTACTGGAACCGCACTTCACACAACTGTACGAACAAAAGTTCGTAAGAAAAATTCGGAGAAACTAAAAGAGTACGTTTTTCAAAAGTCAGTACGAGTTATTATATCACTGTAAGACCGGCGGAGGTGACTCAGCGCACGAAACCTTAAATTAAGCTGTCAATCATTGTCGAACTATCTGGGAGAGAAAATGAACTCCTCAGTGCGCAGCTATAAGCACAGACTGTGGTGAATGAGCTATTGCTTCCTCACTTGAAACCACAGAACAATAAAGGATAGAAGTGCACCATCAATGTTAAACGTCGGAAACAAAAGTCGCTCGCAGCACTCCAAGTGGCCTGGCAAAGGACTTCACAACACCGCTCGCCCAGCGCAGCGTATGAAAGTTAATTTCACTCAATCGTCTTCGCGAAAGTTAATGGATATTAATAGGCTACATTCTACTGCAATTTTTCTAAAATATAGTAATTAACTATTTTCGTAATGCTCTTGGGTGAGGTCATAACTGAGGAGTGTCATCTAATTATATGGTAATGGCAGAAATGAAGGAATCAAAATGAATAAATAAATAAATCATTGCCTTTATTGTACAATTTATATTAAACAATATTCAATACAAGCTTCAACATTTAAAATGTTTAACCTTTTCATGGCCTTTTGTATATTTTCTTTTCGTTTGTATTATCTATTTTTCATCTATTACATATTTGTATATTAAAAATGTACACACTTTTAAAAAATAAGTTCTTCGGATAAATGCACTTAACAAATAATGTATCATCAGGTGATTTGGAATTAGAGCAAAACCTTCTCTCCAAATTATTTAAATGGCCATGATTTCTAGAAATGTATACAAATGTTCATGAACATTCTTTAAACATTAAATAACAAATCATAATAAATCATTACATTACATAAAAATACATATGTTCTTTATATTGTTATGTGAATACAGTAGGCTACAAATTTCTTACAAATAATCGTGAAAGACACTTTAAAGCTAACCTCTATATTTCGAAGCATTCTTGTATTCCACTAAGACCAGCAAATCGAAATGGAGAAAACTCGAAGCTGTTGCGATTGTGTCCGCTAAAACAAAATATCTTGAAACCCGAAACACGCACAGAACACTACAGGATCTCATGAACGTAACCAACGACAATATGATTCACTCTTCCGTCATGTGAAAAACGCAGGCAGGCTGAATGGGCTGGACAAAAGACAAGCGAAAACCACTAACCAATCATTGCTTGATATTATTTCAACCAGCGCTCCAAGTGGCGTGGCAGTGTGTTGCCAATTTGGCGAAGATGCTGACGTTCCGGTGGCCATTCTGCGACTCCTCAGGGCGTAATGCTAAAACATGGACGCGGCGTCACCCGAACAGCCAAGTAAATACTGACTCCGGCCGCGGAAGCCTACGCTCTCACTAATTACAACGGGTATTCGTGCTTCGTGAATGAGGGTGCAATTCATTTCCATGTACTGTACTGCAGAGAACATTCATTTAAGGCCAGGTTATTTGTCGCCGCTTCTCGTTTCTGGCGACACCGAGTCGGGGAGGGTAGTCCGTGTGGTTTACTTTCGACAAAGGCTGTTTTGGGCACAATCTTTATGAATTTTTCATCTGATAAAGAGATATGGTTTCTTTGTTTTTCTAAAAACGTTTTTCGCTCTCATTGCAACTCATAAAAATACTTTACATTCACTTTACTTGTGCACCGACGATATGTCAGAATAATGAAATGGATTTTAAGAATGAGTAAAATAGTGTAATTCTGTATTTGGTTATGCATAAATAAATCCCGACATCCACACCTAAAGAATTGCGAAACTTACGTTCAAAAATGGACGAGAGGGAAACGAGCGATATAGCAATAATATGGAAGCGCTGTGAGTAGGGACTGAGAGGATACAGGATGGCCGTGATTTACGATTTCAAAATCTGTTGTAAATAATAATCTCCAGAATCATGAAAAAAATATATTTCGAGAATTATAAAACTCGTCATAGTAATATATTTGCCACTAAATATGGTTTTTCGTTCTTGGAGCAGTGAGGGAGCATTGCACGTGAGCATTTCTTGAGCAATACATTAAAAAATAATAATAACAATAATGATAGTAATGATTATAAGAACAAGAAAATGAATGTCATTTTATTCTTTTGAGATGCTATTTAATGTGTGTAAATTATGTTATATGGCAGAATGTATACACCTACTGTCATGCTAATAGTCCCGTCGGGAAAAAAGAATTTAATGGCGTAGCAAAAAAAGTTAGTTTTATATTCAAGAACAACATCTGCACTAATAAAACAATTTTTGAAATGGGTTTAGGCTGTTGCTACAAACCTCATAAACACCTCATCTTTCGACCTTTTTTCGCTACTTTTTAGAAAATAACGAATAAATATTATTTAATGGTAAATTTTTCAACGTATTTTTGGCTGATGTGGTGCCCATGTTATCCCCCAACAATATTATGATCATATGATCATCAGACAGTACGTATTTGACTCAGTGTGTCACATCACTCAGTCAAAAAGCAAAGCATTTAATTCACAATTTTGTAATTGAATTGTGAACAGAAAAGATATGAAGTTAGAATCTCTCCTTAACTGAAACGTGTTAGAGATCGTCCATAAATTACGTATCGCTAAAGAGCTAAGTACATAGGAGTAGGGCGGATTTCATTTAGTGTTATGTAATCTTTATATTTTGTTTTTACAATATTCAACTCTTGTTTAAATACTTCTTGTCTTTGAAACTTATACTAAAACATTAAATTACTGACTAATTCATTTATTTTAAAAACTTAAATAAATTAAAGTTATTAGAAGTTAGAATATATATAAATATTTTTATCATATTTTTTTAAATCTGTTATATTACGAAGAAAATATTTAAAACTGTAGTGAATCCAATTAAATTGGAGCAGTGGTCCATCGCCCATGCGTCATCCACGTTGGCATGAGTACGGCTTGTGATCCTAAAATTTCTGGCCTAAACGTTCTTCCTTCACTTATAATTTGCCTGCAATCGTATTGTTATACTCAATCAGCATCGCCAAGTAATTTCGACATTAATCTCCGTAAACTTAATTCTCAACACCAACAAAATGAACACAATTGTTTTTAGTGTGCTAGTGTTTATTTTAACATCTTGCATATACATCGAAGGGGGCAATGTCGCAAGCGTTACGAAATTATTTATGGGGGTTCAAACGTAAGTTAACTAGCTGAACCCTTGCGACTACATCGCACAGAAGAGGTATAGCTAAGTAATCGCAGAAAATACTGCTTTTCCATAAATATACACGTTTCGTAAAGAGTAAATTAGGAAATCTTAAGGTATTGTGCAAGGACAGTGTTTTATTCTGTTTTTTTAGCATTGTATTAAATAGTTGTCTTCATTAATCTTTTTATTGTACAACTGTAAACTTAATATAAATTCTTGGTCTGTGTGATAGTTGTATAAGGCGTTATTGTCTGGAAATATTATTGTGTACATTGTATTTTTATCAAGTGCTTGCATGGATTTCTGAGATTATAGTATACATTTTTAAAGGGTTTAATTTGAGTGATTTGTAATATCAATGCAGAGATCCCTCGTCCCTGATCCTACAAATTTGTATATGATCTTCTGGTTCTTAAATTAACCGTCTTAGCTACTTAATTAAACCACAGTAGGTCATTATAACTTATTTGCTGAAGAACACGTTTAATCAGAGCGCAACTGTTTATTTCGCAGCTAATAACGGTGTTTTACTCTCTACACAGGTAGTTTTGGGTACAATCTTTATCAAATTTTCGTCTCATTTTTTTTCTAAACATTCTTTCCCAGAAAAGACAACAGAAAAATATTAATATTTATGTGACGTATGCACCGACAATATGTTATTGTATGTGTTGGAAGGCGAGAAAAGATTAATTAATGCTCAAATAAAAATACTCTTATGTAAAAAACAAATCCTTGTGAAAGCCTAGCATATTTAAAACAGAAGTTTGCAGAGGCGATCAATGCTCTCATTTAGACGCTATTTGTTTAAGCTAGTATCATCGGAACTTTATAATATAATAATGTTATTTCTGGCGGGCTTCAGGCACCTTACAAACTGAAAGGTAATATACAGGTGAGTCACGTGACTTTAACACGTCCTGTAATTTTTGAAACGGTTGAAGTTACTGCATTGCAGTTTTCACGGAAGCGCATGAGGGAATGGGGCTAGTTTATACGTATTTGTTTCCATTTTCTCGTGTATTTTACGAGTTGTTGAGATAACATTCCTTTTTTCAAAGAGAAATATACATACTCTTTATCTTATCATGAGCATGAAAAGGCAAATCAAATGATATACGTATTGTTGTATGTTTGATAAGCACTTTTTGAATCTATAAGGTCACGCTGCTCTCTCCGTGTTAAGGGAGCTCGGGGCTTTACAATATCCACTATCGCTAGGGAAGAGGGACACGTGGAGGGTGAGCTCGCTAGCGGTGTTCCCAATCCTGGACCTTGTTTTCATTTGATATACTAGCATTATAGAGGAGGGACATGTGGAGAGAGTGACGTAGCTAGCGGTGTTCCTGGTCCATGCTTTTTCCTATCCGCTTGCGTTATGGAAGAGGGACATGTAAATAGAGTGATCTAGCTTTGCCGAATTCCCAGTCGTGGGCTTTGTTTCCATTTGATGTCGACGAGCGCTAGGAAAGAGGGACATGTGGAGAGCTTGGGGTAATCCCATCACCGACTTGGCGTGTTCGAGCGTTTTCGCCGCACGGCTGCAGAAATTTAGACCATCGCATTCGAAAGCTTTGTATACGAAAGTATTCTTCATTTTGCCCCCACTGGGAATCATAACGGGGACCGTTTCACAGAATGCTATCGCGCAGTTCATGAGCCACTCGAAGGGCAAAGAAAATATGCGTGGGTAAAATCAATCTTTCTCACTCTTTCGAATATGAAAGCTTTTCTATTATTGCAATGAAACTGCTATCGACATCCGGAGACGTCGGTACTTTAAGTGAAGCAGTAGGCAGCCCTGCCACTCACAACAAAATTCAGGCCCAAGGATCCTAATTAATATTTGCTTGTGTTAGGTTAAAATGTAGGTATAATAGAATGTGTGTTAACATGTCAATAAAGCTGGTGTTCAGAGATTTTTTTTCCTTCTCAGTATTCCTCAACCATGTAAAATGTGTTTCCTTATATGAATGCCTACATCTAAGACAGAAATGTTTCTCCGAATATGAATGCCTACACCTAAACGCAGGATTCACAGAATCGGTTTTGGTCGTGTTAGAGTTATAAATCAAGTGTTCTCTGATCATTTTCTTCCTCTGATACTCAGTCCTGGGCCCAATTCACTCTGGTGCCCAACGTGTTTTTTTTCTTGCCCGAAAGACTAAATCTAAACCTAGCTCTGATTTATGAAATTAAGTTTACGCGCAGCCCTTAATTCAGAGGGAGCTGTTGCCGTTTTAGCTGTCCTCCCGTGGAGGCTTAATCCTAACCCACAGAGCGCGCAATGAGACTTTGTCCTTGGGTCGCAGGGGGTGCACAGCGCGGGAAGGCGACGGTGGCGCCGCGGGGCGGCCGCTTCCAATGCAGCCACTGCAGCTATGTCACCAACTACTCCTCCCATTGGACCAGGCACCAGCGTGTACACTCTGGCGAGAAGCCTTACAAGTGCACTGTCTGCACCTACGCTACCTCGCAGCACTGCAACCTAAATGTGCACATGCGTAAACATACGGGGGAGAAGCCGCACAAGTGCACTTTCTGCACCTACACTACCTCGCTGCTCGGCAACCTAAATGTGCACATGCGTAAACATACGGGGGAGAAGCCTTACAAGTGCACTTTCTGCACTTATGCTACGGCGCAGATCGGCGCTTTGATTGTGCACATGAGGAAACACACGGGGGAGAAGCCCTATGCATGTTCACAGTGTGGGAAATGTTATGTAAAGAACATGTTGAAGAATCATAAACTTCACTGTCAAAATAGAGCATGCAATAAGTAGTCTTAAATGACATTCTTGTAATGAGTCATGCTTCTGTTTACATAGCTTGTAATAATGCCGTTTCTTTTCTCTTAGTAATTTAGTTGTTCTTAACTAAACGTATTTCCAGAATGCACTAATCATAATAACACATACTTACATTATTCTCTGCAAACAGGAACTACTGTCTCAATTGTTCACACGAGATATTTTTCTAACCCACTAGACGTAACTCCCTTGATGGCTCATACTAACTCGTGCCGATACCTCGAGTGAAACGTCTCTCGGTGTTACTGTCGACTGCAGAAAGTTCGTGGACCCGTTCTGCCTGCCGCCGACGAGCCTGAAGTTTACAATCCTCTGTTGTCGCAGTGATATTCTCCTTGCGAGGTCTCTACAAAACAAAGGAGTAGTATATAAAAGGGGGCTCTTAGTTCAGATTTTTTATACCCCTATTTTTTTATACTAAAATATGACAATTTTTGCATAAATTTCGTATTAAAATACATAAATTTTGATTTTCCCTGTTTTTGAGGCGTTGATTTTTGTTAAATCCAAGAACATCTAGCTCACATTTTACCTCAACAAATTTCAACGTGTTATTATTAATGTTATTATTATTAATCATGTAAAAAAGTATTTCAATAAAATTCTTATTTTTACGAGTCTTATAACAGCATACGTATAGCATTGAAGCAAACATACATTGATAACGCGTTATCTTAAGTACTCTGCAGGTGTCTTCGTCGCATGACGCGTTATCTCAAGTGGGTATAGCTCTGTTTCTCTCTTTACGCTGTCTTTGTCGTTGACACAGTGGATTTTGACGCGTGTGTACATTGTTTTATTGCTTTAAATCACTTTAATGACAGGAATATATTATAAAAATATAAATATTATAATTTCAATTTTAATACATCCATTCACTAATTTTTTAGTACAATAGTATTACAGGTTTGTGTTGAATAAATTG
>BOPP01000053.1:7224235-7248721 GCA_017312745.1 Gryllus bimaculatus | reverse complement strand
CCCGTTCTGCCTGCCGCCGACGAGCCTGAAGTTTACAATCCTCTGTTGTCGCAGTGATATTCTCCTTGTGAGGTCTCTACAAAACAAAGGAGTAGTATATAAAAGGGGGCTCTTAGCTCAGATTTTTTATACCCCTATTTTTTTATACTAAAATATGACAATTTTTGCATAAATTTTGATTTTCCCTCTTTTTGAGGCGTTGATTTTTGTTAAATCCAAGAACATCTAGCTTACATTTTACCTCAACAAATTTCAACGTGTTATTATTAATGTTATTATTATTAATCATGTAAAAAACGTATTTCAATAAGATTCTTATTTTTACGAGTCTTGTAACAGCATACGTATAGCATTGAAGCAAACATACATTGATAACGCGTTATCTTAAGTACTGTGCAGGTGTCTTCGTCGCATGACGCGTTATCTCAAGTGGGTATAATAATAATAATAATAATAATAATAATAATAATAATAAAAATGTCTTTATTAATGGCGAGGCTCAGGCCATAGGGCCTGCTCTTCCGCCTAACCACTGAAATTTACATACATTTAGAATAGTAACATTTTAAGAGGGGATGACAAGCTGTACATTTACGTCTGGGAGAACAAACCTAGGGACCATCCCGGCATACGCCTTAAGCGATTGAGTAAACCCAGAAAAACCTCAATTAGGATGGCGGCTTAGGGCCGAACATTAATAGTACTGAGTTTCACTACCTTTCACTACTATATATATATATACAATATATAAAAACAAGACAAATATCAAATATTTATGAATAAATGTAATAATCCTAAAAATGATATTATTTCATTTATAAGTCATTATTTCATTTATATTATAATATCACTTGACGATTGTGAAAAAATTCATTAGTATTATTTGATGATTACATATTAGAGAATCAAGATATTGTAAGAGAATATTTTACACGTGGTAGGCATAAAGGTATTGATTGTTGGTATTTAGCAGAAAGATATTCAAAAATTCCTTAAAAAATTATTATTTTGGTTATAATTTATTTCCAATACCATCAACACCATCAGAATCTTCGTTTGAAAACAAAGTATATGAATCACCAGATACAAAAACATTAGAATTGGAAAAACAATTAAAAGCATTAGAAGATCAAGAAAAGATACATTTAAACACGAAAATTACACATTTAGGACCTAAATTAACTGAATATCTTAATCATGCTAATGGTCATACTTTTCGTTTAAGACCTGTTGGTAAATATAAATATATTGGTGATGCAAAAGTTCAATTTCATAATGATACAAGGAAAAATATGAAGGTACTGATGGATTATTAGGTCTATTTATAAGTAAATCATTATCAGATATTGAAAACATCTGAATATTTAGAAAATTATGAAGATATTGCAAATAAAACATCTTATATTTAAAGATTACAATCCAAATACTAATCAAATTCGATCATGTATTCCCGAAAAATTGAATAAGATATTAAAAAATTATGGCCAGAACAAAGAAACAAAGAACAAAATGAGTTACATCACCAAAAACTGGTATGGGTGTTATTAAAAAATATAATGAAAAAACTATGGAATATATTTGAATGAATGATGTATAAGAACTCATAGATAGATTATTAGTAATACATGGTGAAGAAAAAGCTAGAAATGATAACTTTAATAATGAAAAAGTAAGTATCATTCAGATGCTAAGAGGTACATTTCAAGATTTTAGTACTCATAATCCTAAAGGAATTCCATACCTCATACGTTTTTTACATACATACTATACCACATACACTTTGGAAATCTGAAAAACCTGGTGCTGGAATTTTAAATTGGGCAATTAATAATTTACCAATTGAATTACATTTACCAGGTTATAATTATTGTGGTACTGATTTTAAAAACAATATTAGAACGAGGTGATAAAAGCATAAATCCATTAGATAAAGCATGTAAATATGATATTGCTTATAGAGATCATAAAGATTTAGAATCTAGACATCAAGCTGATAAAATATTACAAAATGAAACTAAAATACAAATATTTAGTAAAGATGCTGATTTAAAAGGAAGAATGTTTAATACTGCATTTTCTGGTATTATGTTTGCTAAAACAAAATTAGGTATGGGAATAGAAGAAAATTGGGAATATAATACTTTTTACATATTAAAAATGTCGAGAGTGAAATTTTTAACATTTATATTATCACCAGATGATGTTAGAAATATTAACTTTGATGATATTTTATCATCTAAACAAATAAAACATAAAAATACTAAACTAATACTAATATAAAAAAGGATCTGGTATGTCATTAAATTTATCCATTCCATCTATAAAAAAGTTACAATCTAGAAAATATGGTGGATTTATTGGAGCTCTATTAGCAGCACTAGGACCATTAATAAGTGGTGTTCAATCATATAAAAATGCTGCATTAGAAGAAATAAAACGTCATAATTTAGAAATGGAAAAAAGTTACAGATATTAAAAAACATACCAATCTTAAAAAAACAACCCTATTACCATATTATTAACATTAATAAATAAATATCCATATGCAGAAAGTAATTATGGCATCATACAATGTGTTAAATATTTTAAAATTCCATATTTTCGAGGTATATTTATGATTGATGAATGTCCAAAAATCTTACATAAAAACGAATGTGGTGTTGTAAATATAGATACATCTGAAAATAGTGGAACACATTGGAACACAATTAGTTTATTATCTATGATTGAAACAATTATATTATAATGCTGAAAGAATTCAAAATTTTAATAAATATATTTGTGGTCATGTGTGTATATTTGTATTAAAAATGATATTTATGAATTATACATATTCGGAAATTTCAAATATAATATATGCCACACGATATATATGGTCTAAATAATGATTTAGTAGAACAATTAAATAAACAAATCGAAGATACCGAATCACTTATATCATCTTTACCTATCATTGGTACATCAGGAAATTTTAATTATCATAATAAATTATTATGTAAAGTAAGTGGTGGAATAGATGATGTAACAATGAAACAACTCAATAATTTAGTAACACAATTGTAAAATTAACAATAAAAACAAATATTTATTTAAAAGATTTAATTCTTAATGTACAATCATTAGGTGTAGGTGAGAAAACTCGATTCAATCATTTAAAATTACCATTTGTTTTTAATAAAGGTGTTAAACCACAAGATTCAAGTTGGGCACCAGGCTATCAATTATCCTTCCATAACATACTTTGAAAATAATAAATGCCACACGATATATATGGTATGAATGAATCTAAAGATAAAGAATGTACTTCATATTATAAAATATTACATAAAGTAGCTGCTGGAATAAATGATGTTGTAAATGTTAAACAGTGAAAAAATATTGTACATATTATTCTAGTTTCTATTCAAGATTATGATGCAGTTAATTTACGATATTTAAAAAATAATGTATTTATGTGTGTGAATATACATGCATCATTGACAAATAATACAGAATTTAAATTTCATATATCTGGCCATACATATATTGAAGTTCCATATAATGTGCAAGTCACAAATATTCTAGAAATATTGATATAAAATATATTTATGTCTTGATTACATCGAAAGACGGCGAAAAAAATTATATTGTAAGAAAAAGTTTCAATTTAAACCCCGTACTAGAAAAGTTGATATTATAGAAATTTAGGAATTGTTTACCAATTTGAATTTTCCCAAGACCTGAAAACCCGACCAAACATCTCCCACCCATAAGCCAACGATATATACTACATTTATTCCTGGGACTACAAACAAGGGACCATCCCGGCATGCGCCTTAAGCGATTGAGTAAACCCAGGTAAACCTCAATCAGAATGGCGGGTTAAGGCCAAGACACATACTCTGTCAAAAATAGTAAACACGTTAGCAATTTCAGTGCACACAAAAATACAACAAAAAAAGAAACGAAAACATTTTGAATTGAATATTATGTCTTAACAATGGTGATATTTGTAAGAAGCGATGAACTGAAACAAAATGATTGCAAATTAGTAAAACACGTCTAGACAAAATTTTAAATCACATGAATTATATTTTGAATACAAGCACATGTGGGCAAATGCACGTATGCATATTACATCAATGAGTTGCGCAAATGAGCAATTGCACAAATGCAAAATCACGTACTCAAAAACACATTTTTGTTCTGTAATAAAAGTGATGTATGTGTTGAGAGGTTGGATTTATATAGGTTATTTAAACACGTTTGGGAGTGTACAAGTAGGTTTTAATGACAAATAGCTAGAATACAGACTGTTCAAATTATTTAATAAGGATAAATGTAAATGTGACTTAATAAGGGTAAGTGCAAAATTAAACGAAAGTTAAATAATTAAAATAATAGGATTGAATTTAGACGAAAGAAAGAGTTAAATAACCTAGAATGGAAATTAAAAGTAAGAGAGAAAGGAAACAAAGAAACGATGGATTTTAGTGATTCAAAGTAAGAGAGAGAGCAAGAAAGAGAGAGGAAGAGAAAGGAGGAAAGAGGGGAGAGAGGAAGAGAAAGAAAGAGAAATAATATGGGAAAGGATAGAGGATGAGATGAAAGTGTTTATTTGGAAAATGGAGAACAGTGTAAGATAGGTAAAGTTGGGATAAGAAAGGGATTCGTCACAGCTCTGAAACAGCACGGCGTCCACCCACTTCTCAGTTTTTGCAGACGAGCAGTGGCAATGTCGTTAAGTAGTATTTTCATGAATCCAGCTTGTGACTTCTTTTTTTAACTTTTGAAATGTACGACTATTTTTTATAGAGGAAGGAAGATTGTTCCAAGCACGAATGGCAGTAAGAGTGAATGATTTGCTAAAAGTAGAGGTATTGTGGTGAGAGATACAAATAAGGCGTGACGCTCGGGCACGATGTAGTTTCATAATCTCATAATCTCATAGTTTCTCAATCATAGTTTGAAATCGTTGTGAGAGAGTGGTATGATGAGCGCTGTTTAAAATCTTGTAGAGAAGGCAAAGAAGTAAATGCCTTTTATCAACGGTAAGAATTTTTGAATCCGCGTAAAAAGTTGAAATATGATCGTACTTTTTAAGGTCGAAAATAAAACGAATGCATGCATTTTGACCTACTTGTAATTTACGTTGCTGTTTAAAATTTATGTCAGTCAATAAGAAATCGCAGTAATCAAAATGAGGCATATGGAGGGATTGTACCAAAATCTGACGAGTTTTTGTAGGTAAAAGAGTTCGCATGCGTTTCAAAACATGCAGGGACGCGAACACTTTTTGACAGATTTTATCAATTTGAACATTCCATCGGAGAGAGTATTAGAGTATTATCCATTTGCACACCTAAATTTTTCACGTCGTTACACCACGGTAGAGGAGTTCCATTTATGCAAATATCAGAGAGAGTGGAAAGTGTTGCTGTCGTCTTCCGAATATATGAATCCACTTCTTACGGGGCGTAAGGGCTGGCTTCGATACCAAAACGCCTGGGACACGCCCCCGGAAGGGGCCGAAACGGCGAGGCGGAAGCGTCAGGGTTTTTTGTGGAGCGCCGGCGGTCTGGTCGACACCTGAATACAAATAAGTTCTACTCGAATCCTTTTGAACTTGGGCGTTCCCCTTCTGTCGGCGTTTCCATCGCAGAATGCTGAACGACGCAGAAACCAAGCCGCGAAAGCTCTTTTTTAGGGGTCAACGTGTACCCCAACCCACTGCAGAACACCGCGGGCCGGCCTCGCGAAAATAAACGCCGTCGGAGCCCCGGGAGTCGGTCGGCTTCTGGGTGTCTCTGACAAACGCTCGCGCCCGCGTCTGGCGGCCGGGTGGGAATCAACGCGCCGGCACACTCTTCGGAGTCGGCGGGTGTCGGTTAATTTTTTCGGCTAACTTGTCTTTTCTGACGAGTATGCTGAACGAAAGTGTTGCTGCTGTCGTCTTCCGCGTCTACATCAGAGTCCACAAAATCTGAAGAATTTTCTTCCGCTTCACTACAAATAAATTCTTCATCAGAATCACTTTTTGTATTACCTTCACTAAGTTCTTGTAGAAGTTTCAGTATATCTACGTCTTCCAAACTATCCATTTTGTTGTCGCTACTTAACATTTCCACACTGTAGAAACGCTCTCTAAAGTAGAACGACAAAAAAGTGGAAAGTGGAAAGAACGACAAGAATGAGTGTGGAATAACTTTTTCGATCAGATAGCGTCCGTTACTATTTCAATAGATCGATTTTTTTCGATTCACGAAGGTGTCTCATTGTTAAATGGTGATCTTATCTCGAAATATGAACGAAAAGTTGCTGTCATCTCTGAGAACCCCTCCGATTGAACCAACGAATTGACGCTGTCATCTGAGAGATGCCCTCCGACCTGTAGGACGAGCCACCGTCCCGAGGTCTCCGACCTAAGCGCCGTCGACGCCATGTCATCATATAGATGCCTTTCGACATGTAGGACGTTTAGCTTATGAAAGCTAACCATAAAGGGTTAATATTGTACGTACGACGTAGTCCGTCAGGCGTCAAGAGGACCGCCAGGTAGCATCTCCGCATACGTGCTCCTCTCTTGTGCGCTCCTGCGTCCCTACCCAGCAGCCAGAATTGGATAGGGGTAGAGTTGAGGACACGTAACAGGGGTTGGACTAGCCTTTGTGAAACAGCCGTACCTAAAGAAGCGACTGCGTTTTGTTGAAACAAGTTTTTCATGCGATTGTCCAGGAATTGATGGGAATCGAACCCGGACCTCATTGGTGAAAGGCGTGCGACTGAGCGACGTCTGAGCTATGAGGCGTTTACATTGATTAGAAAAAATGTCGTTATGTTACGCATTCAAAATTATTTCGAATGCAGTCAGCCCAATTGATCGTTGTGTATATTTCGGGTAGGTTCATTTACGATTAAGACATAGCATAATATTCTAGCGAAAGACTTCCTATAGCTCCCAGACTCTTAGATTATAGAAAAGAATATTGTACAAATAATAAACAAATCCCACCTACATGTTTCTTGTCTCTCTTTATTAAGCTGGGAATTCTATCATTGCCTGGCCTCTTGATTTACGAATCAGATTTTTTTGTCAAAACTGACTTCTCAAGAATTTGAACATATTTTCAGCCAGTACAAAGTCTATAACTATAACACTCGTCGTAATCATATTCATCAGCAACTATTTCAACAGCACTCCACAAAAATAGCGCATACATTATTTTATAACTCTGCCAGATGACATTAAACGACAAAAATCCATACACGGGTTCAAGTGCTAATTAAAATAATTTCGGCAGCATAACAATTTCTATACATTTGAACACCATAAAGGAAAATAATAATTTAACAATAAAATTTAACGTGTTCATTACCATTTGAGTTATTTTTTTTTAAAGACCAAATATGTCATGCCTCTACTGCAATGGCCCCCCTCTCGATTACTTTTTTCTTCCAGTTTCCTTGATCCTTTGAGCAACCGCTGAGATGGCTCCTTGTTTTGCTTCTAAAGATAAAATGTTGCTTCACTATCTGTGGACGCGAGGGCTTTTATTCTTCATGTACTGGCGGTTCTCACTCGTCTCACCACGTTCTTGTCGATTCCTTTACGAAGGTCATAAAAAATGATAACATTAAAAATCTGTAGCTTATTTGCCTTTGAAATGTTTTATATTACAGAAATGTCAAAAACGCTCGTTGATATCTGTATTCATAAATCAACTTAATATGTATGTGGGTAGGGAGGCTAGGGATCTTTGAGCTCAAGAAAACATGCATTGATTGCACTTCTTTCCATAATATATTAAACAGTTTTTAACTATATTTGTTGTTAAATAAGTAAATAACGTCGCTACAGTTTTGTTCTTTTGTGTTTTATAACTAAATTTCATCTCTCAACGATAGACGCGGAGAATCGCCCAAATATTGACTAATCATCACACCATCTACGGTCGCGCGAAAGAATCCAGTAGGAATGTGAAATGAAACAGAGAATCGCGAGACTGACACAGCTTAAGTAAGGGCCCACGAGTTAATCCATGCCCGAATGCTTTATCCTAACGCAAAGAGCGCGCACTGATACTTTGCCCTTGGTGCGCAGCGGGAGTGGCACGACGCGGAAGGCCGACGGTGGCGCGCCACGGCGGCCGTTTCCAGGCAGCAACTGCGGTATTCCACCACCGACTCCTTTAATTGGACCAGACACCAGCCGGTGACACGGGCGAGAAACCCTACAAATGGCACACTCTGCCCCTTCTCTGCGTCCCTTCTCTTCCGTTTAAAGCGACAATGTATAAACACACAGGAGAGAAGCCCTACAACTGCACACTCTGTCCCTTCTCTTCGGCCTTCGCTCTTCAATTTAAAGCGACATATGCGTTTACACACAGACGAGAAGCCTTATAAATGTAAGATCTGTCAATTTTCGTCATTGAATACCCGCAACTTAAACCGGACACCATGCGTACTCACTCCGGGGATTAGGTATTTGTGCGGTAAGCTTCGAAATAATTAGTATCACAATGACCATTTCGATTGTGAGTTCTGCGGTCTCAATTAAAAACATCTGTAATTCACGTGTATCTTACACGTGTGTAGTTTTAATAAGAGAGTACTGTTATCTTGTGTTACAGATATGATTCAACATTAACAAATTGTAATGATTGTGCCGGTCATGATTTAATAAAAGCATTTGGAATTGTTAATTTTTCTTTTACTTGTTGTCTACGGCTCTGATAAACGAAAAGTGGATACATCCAGTTGCTAAATGAAGAAACATATGCGGTGCCAAAAACATGTTTTGGTCGTTGATACCAAAAATGATGTCGACCAGATAAACGCCTGTTTCTACTTAGTCAACGCTACCACATTATAGGCAGTGCCATTTTTCCAAATTGATATTCCAGAATGGTGCTGAACGAACTCAGGTTTAGCGCATCTCAAATTTTGATTTTTAGGGACTTTACATAAATCCTCAACAACATTTTTTAAATTCTCTCAAAATTACTCATACTATTTTATTTGTCTGTTCTTCTCCGGTAAAATAAAGACGCGTAAGTCTCATGTGCTGAAATGCCATATTTTTTTTGAAAATTGCAGAAGTTCAATTTTCTTCGCGTCTTCCTATAGCTGGAATATTGAGGGATAGATATGTTTTCTTTAATGAAATCTTTTCGTGAAAGACAGATCTTCAAATACGTTCTGGTTCAATTTTTCGAATGATTAAATTTTTCTCATATTTATAAGGGGAGAGGGGAAACATTTTGTCTCGAGACAAAGTCTGTTGAAACAATTAGCTCTCTTTAAAAGAGGCGCGTGTACAATTTTTTGAAAAAAGAGAGTAGATTTTGCGTAATTTGCGGCTTGAAATTTATGCAATTTCAAAAAACTTTTCTCAAAAACCCGTTTCAGATTTTTTTCGTTTAATGGTTTCCACGTATAGAAGAAAGTACGCTTGGAAGATTGGTGCGAGCGTCATTTTGTTGAACTCTTTGTATTTTCAAAATTGAAAATTTATAAATAATAAGAAAAAGTATGAGCTGTTGTAGCACCTAGCTCCCTTTATGAAAGTGTCCTTTTGAAAAGTGCATTTTATACCTTGTTCAGTTTATTTTGTTTATAATTTTTTGCCTAAGATTCATCTGTTGTATCCGATTCAGTTAACTTAAAATCCGATTTGGTTAACCTTTAACTATTCAATCAAAAACCTTTAATCGGTCACATGCGTCTTAACTCTTGCTAACATGCAATCGTATAAGTTTGTAAGGGCACTGTACCTACCTGTAGGTAAAGAAAATTTAAAATCGTCGGCAACGGGTCGCAATACCCAACAATATCGATTATTGTGCCGCACCAACAGAATTCATGTGTTTCATATCGAGTAATGTAAATTTTCTCAAAAAAAAAAATTATAATGACCGATAAAACGCTCAACATAACTCGAAATGTTACAGTGTTATTACTGCCTCGTCTAAATTAAACTCTCGGTCCGCTGGGTAGGGATAATGTCCAACTGTGCTTTCAAATCCTCAGCGATACATGTTTGGTAGATCCAGGGTTTAGAGTGACACGGTACTTTTGATTCACTAATTTGGTTCATTAGAGAGAATCGACTCCATGGTCTGAATCCTTGTTTACTCTTCGTGTGTAGTAATGTTCATAGTGTTCATGAAAATATTTAGTAAAGTAAAGGGAATATCCCTCCAATCATTTCCTTTATACTTTAAGGTAGAAGCATTGAGGAAAAAGAGTTATAAGATGGAAACTAGCGAGGAAGCTATGTCAGCGTTCGTTAAGGTCTCACAATCACATAGTCAAACCCTTAATAGCTCGCGAACTACAAACTCTCCAACTTCAATCATAAACTTTGAAATGTTACGAGCAAGTTAAAATAACTCATTTGTTTTATTCGTATTATGTAATACGTTGAAAATAAGCTTGAGATACCAGCTAAAATAATTAAATGAAGGAACTCTTTGAGGGTATTAATGCCACGTTTTCAGTAAAGACTATCACATCAAACCAAGACTTTATAGTCATTATTTCTCATCTTCAATAATGAACTAAATTGTCAGAAAATATAAAGCTACCTAATACTCGCATTAGCTTCGCAGCTTTGGTAAGCGAAGAGACTAATTCAACTTAAAATTTAAAAAAGCTATACACACCTCAATTTTAAAAGGTTAGTCAGTTTGAATCAATGTTTGGTCTTGGACCTGTTCTTAAAAGTTTATGTAGAAGTTTGTAAGTTCGACCGCTTCATGAACTCTTCCTTTTTTCAGGAAAATGTGCTCTCTCACATTAAGTGCTCCAAGGCAGGCATTCAAGCCAGCCGCAACTAGTTCGAGAAACACTCTCGCGAGACACATACTGTCCATTTTTTGAACAATATTTTAATTCATCTTTTACGTGAAGCTCGATCACTGCATTTGTGAAAGATTTCAAGTAAAAATAAATATTTTACACATTATTCTGGTAAAATATTATACAACTTACTGGAACCTTTTGCTGGATCGAACACAAACATACTACTTAATTACGTATCTACTACAGAAGGTATTGGAACCTACGCAGTGGCAATGAAAGACGTGGCGACGTTAAGAGCAAGTCGTAACATTGTGAAGGAGTGTGGTGGACAAACTTTCTGGCGTTACGCGCTTAATTTTTAATACGAATAGACTGAAACTTACGAGATATATACACTGGGATGGTCTCATTAGGTGAGGAGCGGCAAGTTTGATTGTGCTGAGTGTTTCTTTTATCACGCAGCAGTGGCGTGAGTTCCATGTGAGCTTTGATGCAAATGTATGTACCTAGAACGGAAAAGATATTAAACTCTTTTGAACTCGATTTTCTTGTGTTATTGTATGTAAAAATATTTTAAACTATTAATGTAACATAAACGTTGGAACTTCAAATAAAAGGACAAGATTATTGCTTTCAAATATAATCTTTGCTTCATGTTTATTGGTTTAAGAAGATATGACCCTTAGAAACAACCAAAACCTTACGACATGTGGGCGGATATCGTAGGATACATTATTCAAAGATCTGCAATGAATGGAGACGCAGAAACGCCCTGTCAAGCCACGAATCAACTTAAGTAGATGTCTTTGAAGGTTGTGTAGTATATATTGATTGCTGTGTTTTCCATGCACTGAGATTATGCGAAAATTAAGGGAATTTATGTGCTGGAGAACTTCAGAAACCTAAATTCAGAATAGCTGAATGAGTTTTTACTTCGACAAACATCAATCACAGCTAAAAGTCAATTTGTGCTTTCGGCGTCGGTGGAGTTGCCGTATCGGCTGTTACACTAGTGTGCGGGTTCAAAGCAAACCGAAGCCGTGGATATTTAAAAACGAAAAAATCCTTCGTTCGGCATCCTTCAGAGTGGAAGTAAAGCCGACTGACTATTTGTAGATTTACTGAACGAAAACGCTCCTCAAGTTTATAAGAAACTCCTGAGCAAAATTTAATTACCATTCGATGACGTGAGACTCGCTGTAAAATAAGGATAATCGATTGCGGTATTTCTTGTATGGAGGCTTGTGTCTAGTCCAAAGAAAGCACACTAAGCCTTTGCTCTTGGGTCGCAGGGGATGCACAGCTCTGGTCGGCGACGGTGGCGTCGCGGCTGTTGGCTGTTGGCGGTGGCGGCTGTTTCCAGTGTCACCACTGCGGCTACGCCACCAACGACTCCTCGCATTGGACCAGGCACCAGCGCGTGCACACGGGCGAGAAGATGTACAGGTGTACTTTCTGCCCCTTCTCTACGTCTCGGCTCGAGACCTTAAAGGGACATACTAATAAGCACTTCGGAGAGAAGCCGTACAAGTGCAATATCTGCCCGTATGCTACTGCGTACTCCTGCAACTTAAGCGTACACAGGCGAAAACACACCGGGGAGAAGCCGTACAAGTGCACTTTCTGTCCATACGCTTCAAGCGATGGAAGCAACTTAAATGTCCACCTGCGAAAACACACCGGGGAGAAGCCGTACAAGTGCACTTTCTGTCCATACGCTTCAAACGATGGAAGCAACTTAAATGTCCACTTGCGAATACATACCGAAGAGAACCGGTATTAGTGCACGCTTTGCCCCGATGCAACGTTGCAGATCTCAAACTCATATACACACATGCGTACACACTCCCAGGGTTGCCAGATTGTGCGGAATTCCGCTTTTTGAGCTGGAAAACGGCACTCTCTTGCGGGATAAAAATTGATTTTGCCAAACACCACCCATCGGGCGACCAAATTCTCAAAAATCAGCTACAACAACATTGACAGTGAGTTTAATTTTTTTCTTGTTTTACCTTAGACATGATTTTTCATTAATCATTTGTTAATTCGTTCACATTTACTTGTGAGTAGTGAAGTGAGTAATGTTAGTTTTAAGACCTCTAGGAGAGGGTGTGTTGTAAAAGCCTTAGTTTAACTGCCAGCATTTTCCTTTAAGGCACAGGAATAAGCAAGCACATGTAAGCATGGCAATATTTTTTAGCGCGGATATTTAAAAGGAGCAAGGAGAGTGAAAATGGGAAAGCGGGGAAATTATTTCATCCTTTAAAGCGTTCCTTCTATCTCTTGTAGTCATAAGAATAGTCTTAACTAATTTTTAAATATTAAGTTTTTACTTAAATTGTTAATTACAATGTTCACAAACAAAAAATTTAAAAAAATCAAGCATTTTATAGGATTACTATCTCAAAACAGCTTCTAATACAATTATTTTAATGCAATTTCAAATTCCCCGCTTGCAATGTTGAATTTTTCTTATTGGGCCTATTTACATCCATTGAACGGAGGTTGTTAGTTTGAAGTATCTGGCAACCCTGCACACTCTAGGGAAAAGGTATTTATGTGGAAAGAGTTTGGGGTTCATTTTGATCAGTGGGAAGAATTGAAGAAGCATAATGGCCAATTATAAATTGGGTTCTATGATCAATCAAAAAACTTCCCGTTCATTCACGTCAGCTTTATTATTAATAATCTGTGGTGAAGTAATCTAGTATTGTGTTTGGTGAAGAGAGAGAACTGAAGTAATGATAAAGCTGTAATGTTTGGTAATGTTTTAATAAATGTATTTCAAATTATGAATCTTTATTTTTTGATTTTGACATCCAACTTGACACCCTGTGTTCTTGTTACTCCTGTAATTAAACTACCTATGGTTGTATCAAAAAGTAAGTTTTTTCAATGAGACCGCCAGATAATCCTCTTGAGATATGAGTGTTCTAAGTAATCAGACAAATATCTTGCGCAGTCTCTCAGCGACTATATTTTTAGACATTATTGTACTACCCTTACATTCTTCTCTCAGAACTCACTTTTCTTGTTGTTGTTTTTTTTAAATTAATGTTTGGTGTTATATTGTAAGGCTAATTATTATTTAATTTCTAAGGTAGGACGATTGAGAAGAGTCAAGATGTTCGAAACTCGGGCGAGGAAATTATTAAACCATGGGTTACGAAGCTTTTTATATTCACGGACCTCATTGTGAAACTGTCAATATCTCGCGCACAGCCCATATCTCCGTGTTATTTTTATTCAACTTTGAAATGTTAAGTAATAACAAGTCATTTTTATTAGTATGGAATTAATGCAAAACAAACTTAGGTGTCTAGTTTATTCAAGAAAGACGTTGACGGTAACACCACAGTTTTTAATGTATCTGTACTAGTAAATAAAAACAGAAGTGCGATAATCTCTGAATCTACTGAACCAATACCGATGAAACGTTTGTGATAGCTTTGTTTAAATGCCTGCAGTATTTACAAAATAAGTACTTTTCTGGACATTTTTCGCCTAGCTTCACATCACACACTCTGGCGTGCATCAATGTCAATAGTTTAGTTGCATACCATCATTGGATATAATTGGAACTGAATATGAACTGAACTAATTGGAACTGAATATACATCCGACAGGATCTAAAAGCTTTTATTGAACATCTGTGTATCTCTGAGTCTTTATTTTGCTTATATAAGAAAGATAGTCAAATGTGCAGTACACGAAATCTTATTGTGCCATACGAATATGCAAGAAACGTTTTTATCTCCAAAGATAGCTTCCTAGATAGTATTAGAAAGCAACACCGCAATTTTCCTAATGAATATTTGTATTGTTTATATAAGGAATGGAAAATGTATGGCAATTTTAACGTCATGTGGATAAATAATTATTCTTTCGTGACTATCATTGTAGCCTCATATACATAACCTCAAATCCTAAACATATTTAGTTTATTCCTGGTATATTTGAATTAACTTGAGAAATATTAACCATTAACCATCTTGCCATATTATATTGGTACTATGAACTTTGCATTTGTCATTTCTTCCATGCTCATTGTGCGTTAGTGCTGATATCGAATTCAGTGGTGGCGACGAAATTTATGTCAAGTGTAAGTTTGTCGTAGACGACAAAACGGGGAGAATGACGGGACTCGTCAATCGGAATCTCGTCATTTGATGCCGGCGCATGCGCAGTACAAAGTCTCCCCAGAATTGTGTTACGTCTTTCAAATCCACGACACGAAAAATCTCTCAATTATGTATTCGTCATTTGGGCGCGCGACAGTGAGACCGCAAACATATGAATGATTTACGTGTTATGCTGGAAGTACCGGATGGATGCGTATTTGTAGAGAAATATTTGAAAATGGTAGAGTGAAAGTGTACCATTGGTTAATGAAAGAATTAATGAAAGTTCGTGCTGTTTATCCAGGTCCACTCTTAAGAAAAGACAACAGTTAATACAAACAATGTTAGACTATTATCCATAGCCAAGGAATAATCCAAGTACAAAAGTCAGTTTCAGTTTTCCAGAAAATGTCCCTTTTAATAAGCATTAGTCAACAAAGACGCCAGGAGAAATCAACGTTACCAACACAGCACTTCGTATAATTCTTCGGCCACTACTTCGCACTGAACTCAGTTGCTTTACTCTGACTCCGACTCTCGCTGAACTCTTTCTTCCGGCCGCTTTATAATCACCGTGCCTGTGGAGTCTCTTTTCCAGCCTAAACGTGCCCGGCGATTTCCAGAAAGGGGGAAAGCTTCCCGCGCCGCTCCGGTTCGCGAGCCCGGCCGCCGCTGCCGCGCTGCCACCTGGCGGCGTCTCCCAGTACCTTCCATTACTGATCACGACGCCCTGCCGGCCGGGGCCAGTGTGCCCCCGGCCCTTCCCGTTGTCGCTCCAGGGGTCTGTCGCTTGTTAGGCTGGGAAATTTCCTTATTTCAGCGACGTGGTGGGGGAGATGATGATTTATGGTAGGTCCGCCATTAATGCACCTCATTTTGGAGCGCTTTATAGCAACGTTTGCAAACTAATAAAAAAATAGAAAGTCTGCCTTCCAAAAGTGCTGCCATCTGACGATAGCTCTGAGCAAAAACTCGAAACTGACCCCAACGGCCTCCGAATTTGAATTCGTTGTTGTATAACGTGGCATAACGTCTCTCAGCTCCAGTCGGCAGTTTGTGGTTTTGAAGATTCGAGATTTTGGAAGAAAATGCCGATTGGGTCGTCGTTCTTGCACTCATAATTGCCATATTAATGGAATGGGTAGACTGAAGATACAAAGTTCAATAATGAGTATTAATATTTAGACTTTTTTAAGACTGGTTTCATATGATAC
Source organism: Gryllus bimaculatus (assembly GCA_017312745.1). Taxonomy (NCBI): domain Eukaryota; kingdom Metazoa; phylum Arthropoda; class Insecta; order Orthoptera; family Gryllidae; genus Gryllus; species Gryllus bimaculatus. The sequence goes on along the minus strand of BOPP01000053.1, from coordinate 7,232,601 downwards.
TACGATAATTAATTTACAAATGGCATTTATTACTGTAACATTGTTTCCCTCAGTTTTTTGTTTAGTAATATTGGCCTTCTTGTATTAGTCCTAATTATTTTTGGTTTCCAAAATACAATTGAATTGGAATTTGTGATACTTGGCAATCTTCATATATTACAATTTTATTAATAGGTTTATGAAATGGCTCGATGGTAATTAGGCACCTAATACGGCGTCTTGTCACGGAGAACAACCTGAACAGGAGGAGGTACTGTGTGATAAGCACTCTTGCTAGAAATGTCGACTGCAAAAAAAGCAGCTGGTGTGGGTATGCAGTCCTCAGTAAAAATTTCGCTCGACATAAGCCCTGACGGTGCCTACAATGGAGAATCAGAGGCATTTAGAGAAAGTTGCAGAAGTGTAAGTGACATGATTGAGGCATTCATGATATGTAATAATAAGAAAGGCTTTAAATTATTTTAAGCTCAGATCATTGATTCATTGATTGAATCATCTTTGATTGCAGGCTGCCTTACATGTAGCTACTATTCATTCCGGCTCTCCTTGCATGAATCTGGTGAGTACAGACACCTTGTTTATGAAGGTGAGACAGCACTACTAACATCTTGATTTCATTAATGCCTCTTTCTGTATTACGGCAGCTTCCTTGAGTCTCTGAAAAGAAGTGCAGACAGCCGAGATAGGCATTATTTAAATTGATACGAATGTATAAATACTGTCAATTTGTGTCGTCTTTTAGTTTGTTGGTATGGTAATTTTGGATTTTCAAGTGATATGCCGTCAAGTGTGTATGTTGCTTTTCGTGGTCCATTCAGATCACCAAATATGTCTGTTCAAAAAGTTGATGATTTTTTTTGAAGGTTTAAAGTATCACTTAGTATTACTGTGAATGTATTTTTTCACCAAACAAACAGGCTGGGATGTGAGCTACTTTTCTGAGAGTGTCAAATGTACAGTTCAGTGCCATATAGTTGGAGGCTTAGGGATACGTTTTTATCATACGAGTGCATTTACATTGAAAACATATCTTGTGTAAAAGTTTGGAATAAATGCAAATGTGAATTAACATATAATAAATTGGACATGCACACATTTTCCGATTTCTGAAGTCTCTTGTTTTTGTTTCTTTCAATATGTTCTTATTAAACCTGCAACAGAGTAAATTGTCGCAAGAGATGCATATATAGTTTTTTGAAAGAAGTTAAAAGTGCAGTTTCTGCATTTTATCATTTAAATACATTCATATGTGAACATTCCTCCATTTGGCGAATGAAATAATATTTGGGAGTATCATGGCAAACATTAGTTAGCCAGTGTTTGAGAAGTGATAATATTTGTAATGTTAATCACCATGAATAATTAATAACGTCATTGCCAAGCATAGTATTTAATATATAGAGAAGCTTTCGATGGCTTAGCCATCATCATCTGTTGTCTGCTGAATGGAAGCCACAAAACGATACGCTACGTGGCTATTAACATACTCATTGTTTGGCAATGACAACGTTTATAATTATTTAATGAAAAGGCCCAACGATAACACACACAACACTGTATGTTAATCACCATTAATGTTCTCATTTAATTGGGCATCAGTGTTAAAAAATGTCAGACTGAAGGGACATAATGAAAATCATTTCTTAATAATTAAAAATCAATTGAATATCTAATAGGAAATACTATGTAATTCTGAGTGTATGATGTGATATTATGTGTAATTGAGCAACTTACTGAGGTTTTGGGCAATTAATATATTGCCAGAAAGCAAATTTACAAGTCTAAAAAGTATTTTGGGATAAATCTATTTGAAGTAGATTCTGTTAAATCTACTCGAAATCTTTTCCCACATAGGGTATAAAATCTCTTCTAACACATAAGATGGATTTTTTCCTGAATATCCAAGCCGCAGGACTCAAATATTTTACTGATCAAAAGACTAGTAGAAATCTGCCTTGGCAATGTAAATAAAGTTATAGTTTCACTTGTATACACATAAAATGTACCAAATTCAAGGTGTTTGTTTCTCGTATAAAAAGTCTTCCTGTTTGTCTTGTAAACTATATACATAGTTCTTTGTATAATAGTTTGGGATTGTTACCAGGAAATTTACACTATTTTCTAAACATATTTCTTCACAACTGCTAAATGGCGATTTAAAGAATTCTTTTATGAATGATATAATCTTAATACTTAAATTTTTTCAAAGAATTGGTTGCCCTGGCCAGGATTCGAAACTGGGCCTTGTGTTTTACGCCCAGATTCTGTGACCACTAAAGGTCCGAGACAACTAATACTTTGAACAGTTTTCTGTGTGTGATTATCGCTCCTTATACATATAATGCCATCACCATACCATTTGCATCCAAGAAGGTGACAGGAAGGGTGAAAATTATATATATAGATATAATTTGAAGTAGGTATTTGTATGTTACATTTGGTTATATTTTGTATTGTTTAGCTGCAGTAAAATTGTGTAATATTAGTGTGGCACATGATGATTCGCCAGAATTTATTTATTTTACATAATATGATTTGTCTTCATGCATATTGTTTTTTTGTACATGATGTGTATTTATGTATTTTGCAAATAAAAATTATTTATATGAAATATTTTCACTTGCATCATTACAATTTATTTAACTACCTCACAATTATAAATCCTTTCAGAATTACCAACTTCTACATTATCTTACGCATTAATTTCACGTAAAATAAATTGTTCTTTAATTACCTGCCGTATTGGAAAATTGGTAGATAAAGAAATTTCAAATGCCCCGGGTAACGTCTGCCCTCCATTTCAATCGGTAGGTCGCCTTCGCACGCTTATTGGCTGGCGAGGGGCATACATGGATACTTCTTTCTGATTCGTTGCTTCCGTCGGAGTGGGAGGTCGACCTTCTCCCCTCCATGAAAATAAGGAGCTTCAGAATAACATTGAGTGCCGACTCTGTAATATACTCTGTGTCGCTCCGGCGCGCCGCTACCATGTCATGGCTATGCCGTAGCAGTTCGGCAAGAATATAAATTATAGTGAAACGGTAGTATAATTAAAGTAAAACAGTATTGGTAAATGGGTATTTGGAAGAGTTGAATGTGTGACAAAGCTGGTTTTCAAGGTTGTTAATTTATATAATACAAAAAGTTTTATCAAGCCGCTATCCACTGTGAACTCAGATTTTTTGAGATATTTTAACTGTCTAAGTGGTTAGTAGCTCGTTTCCGTCAACCACTATTTATCAAGGATATTAAAACACGTTCTCGAATTCAATTAAACTTACTTTAGTCATTTTTAAATCTTGATAGACGCAGCAAAATGAATTTCAAACTTTTCTTTATAAATACACAAGACGAAAAAAATATGAAATAGAGTCGGTTTTATAATGTGGCAAATGATCGAAAATATAATATTCAAAATTCCACAAAAAGAATAAACGTGAGAACATGCATTTTTTTTGTTTAGATTTGTTTTTTATTTTAAGTTATGAAGTGAAAGCAAGAGGGAACTGTAATAGAAATAAAACTTAAATATTTTTTTAGTGAAAACGTTTTTTATTGAGTACGCAAAACCGGGTATTTCCAAATTGGAGCAAGGCAGAGAGACGTGGGCGAGGGCGGAGAGGAGATGCAACAGAATTGAGAGAAGTAGGCTCCGCCAGAATAGATGGAATCCCGCAACGGCAACTGACTTCTTCGACTTTATTTGGCCATGACCGCCTTTGATTGAGAATGTTCTGCTCCAATCCAAAAATAATCTCGCCCCAGCTTTGCGAGTGTTTTTAAGTGAAACGGACGTTGTAACATTTCATTTTATGCATTGATTTAAGGTTTTTAACATACTCATGTAAAATGTAACATTGAAAATTAATTCGTTTTTTACGAGTGCCATTGATGCTGTTTAATATTCATATATCTTCGCGAGTTATCATTTTGGAGATATAAGCTGGATGGAATTAAACGTCTCCTTTGGGAACGTTTTGATAAAAGGATAAGTTTTGTTAAAAAATACTTATTTATGAATAGACAAAGGGAATAGGAGTCTTACATTCAACGCGAAAAAAACGATGAACTAGGTGAACAGTACTAAATGAACTAGGTATACAGCAAATGAAATACGCATGCCACCTTAGAAACCTGTAATTAATCTACAGATAATTATTTTGATAAAAACATGTCATCGAATTTTGAACAAAAACAGGGTAACAAATTAAACAACTTTCTGCTTGATTTGTTAATCTCAATTAAAAATAGGATTTTACAAAAGTGTTAATAATTGTAAATGTATTTACTGATTACAGACTCCACGATGCAATTCAAGTTTATGTCTCTTCAAAGATCTACTTTGTCTGTAACGAACGCCACACTCTGAACACACATACGGCTTCTCCCCGGTGTGTTTCCGCATGTGCACGGTCAAGTTCCCGGACTGCGACGTGGCGAAGGGGCACAGCGTGCACTTGTAAGGCTTCTCCCCCGTGTGCACGCGCTGGTGCCGGGCCCACAAGTTGCCGTTGGTGGTGGCGTAGCCGCAGTGGCTGCACTGGAAGCGGCAGCCCCGCGGCGCCACCATCGCTGACCCGCGCCGTGCATCGCCTGCGCACCCAAGGACAAAGTCTCATTGCGCGCTCTTTGGATTAAAAAGTAGCATCAGTGCAAGGAGAAACCTCATTGGCCATTTTTTAAAATGAAGGGTCTGCGTAAGTAGAAACTCATTGAGCATATACTGTGATAAGGTTTAAGCTTTCGCACTCGTGAAACCTCATCTGGATTTAGATTTATTAGTTCTCGATGCATGCAACGAGCATTAAGACCCAGATGGGTTTAGTTTTGAGTGTACGAGTACAATTGATTAATTAATTTGCCTCCGGGCGCGTGAACTGCTAAGGTCATTCGTTCGATATGTTTTTAGGTGGCGATAATTTTCCCCTGCTGGATGCCTTTTGCTGTTCTGCGAAACCTACACTCGCCTAGCGGTGTTTTCCCCAACCGGTTTCTCCCACAAGCATGGCACCGCTCCAGCCGGGAAAAGCTCTAAGCTCCCGACTGGTCTCCTGACATCTGCGGTGGTGTACTGCATGTGCGTTTGTAAGTAAGGTTGAGTATACAAGGAAGAGGTACGAAAGATCGAGTGTAGTCTGTTTGTTAGTGTACTACCTTGCTATTCGCCTGGTGTTGATCGGAAAAGCTATTCAGAGCAGCCAGCCGCTAGAATTCACCTCCAGTCAGCGGCTGATTCGACCTAGCTAGTGAAGAAAATCGAATTCTAGGCCATCCCGGTCAGAGGCACTGCAGTGACATCAATTAAAAAATTTCACAATTAAAAAAATGGCGTGCAAGCCTTCTCCTTCATGATACTTCATTAATTTACATCGATTGACCATTATTCAAAAAGCACTTCAATATCCACGAACTAGATGTTTTCGCTATAAACTCCACTCGTTTCTCAATATTGTTTTAATATAATTATATCATTATTATTGGAACGACCTTTCTAAACCTTGTTCCTGATGGTACAGTGCCCCAGTCTGCCAATTGGAGCTATTCTGTTATTCCACGATTTTGCGTATACTTTGTAACATAGCTTAAGTAGGACCAAAACCCCTATATTTGACAATTACTCATCTCTCTTTTTTAAAACCGTGAAATTTAAACATTAACGAATCTAAACCATCACATCTTTGCCAGCATTTCATTCATTAGTGAGTAGTCGCAATTTAATAAACATGCTCATGAAATGTTTCTAGGCTCCGCGCCAGATCATGCATCTGAGTGCCTCAACCATCGACGCGGGGCGCACCCGACAGTCCAGATCCACAACATACCTGCATATATCATTAATTCTACGATAACTCCATCCGCTTTCCTATTTTGGGGGGATTTTAAGCGTTAGGGATGTAGCGATCACATCGCCCAGCACGCCCGTTTACCGAAGGTGGGCGGAATCGGCAGTCAGTTTCGATTTCTCCTACCAATAGAGAGCAGTTGATCGCCTGTCCTTACCTTTGAAATATCCATCTTTCCCTTCCCTACAATTCGGTACAACGGAGGTCGATAATCGGAGCCCCGGATCCTCTGGATTTCCTCTCCATTCCCTTCGCGCGGGTAATGGCACTCTTCAGTGAAGGTGAAACCAACACCCTAGCGGAAAACCCTAAATAAATTCGCAATTTCGGAGGCAGAAGGAGGCAGCCCCTCTACCGAACCCAACCTGCGCGCCCCGAAAAACGCGGCCAGCGATATTTCTGCTAACTGGCAGCTTCAGAAAGAAGCCCCGTTCATTTGATGACAACCAGAGCAAACGAAAAAGATTAAAGGCCACATTGCAATAACGATGTACAAATGTAGGCAACATGAAATGTCCGCGCATACAAAATAAAGGAATTAAGCTGGTTTAAAGATATTAGAAGAAAGAAAAAAACAACATTGCTGTAAACAGAAAAAAGGAAACCAAGGGAACAAGAGAGATTGATGACTTGAGTGAATATCTAATGTGAATGAACAGCGCGAAAAAACCAAAATCTGTGTGTACTATGTTGTTAATAGAAATGTAAAGAAGTTATATTACGAGTGTACACATACAAACAATGAAAGAATACAATAGAGTAGCATTTTAAAATGACAGAGAATCTTATAGGCGTTTATGCTCCCGAGCAACGCTGAGAAAGAAAAACCATTAAAAGTTTATGCCAAGCTGCAGACAGAGGTAAAGAAACGCAACTAAAATAACTCGCTCATTAGTAGCTGGAATGTAAATGCAGAGGAGAAAATGCATATTCCCAATGTTATAGGACTGTAAGGAGAACAAGTAATGATGAAAATGAAAAGAACTTACAAAATTGTAATATTTAATGACTAAGAATCACCAATACCATTCTTTAGAAAAAAAGAACATCCACATAAATACTTGGAGTGCCCCGGACCACATCAAGTAATGATTGTATAGTTTAATAAAAAAGTAATTTCAGACTGAAAGGATACCCACGCATATAGGGAGTATATCACATATTCAGATCATTACCTAGTAACAAGAAAAATAAATATAAAACAAGAGAAGACACGAACTGCCTGAAAAAAAAATATAAAAAATAAAAAAAACAACAGAAGATCCAGGGTATAAAGGTATCGTTTACTAGAAGATAAGGAAGTAATAGGTAGTATAAGAAGTTATATCAAGACGTTGAATCGGTTCTTGAAACAACATGCCACAGAAGATCTGAATGAAGAATGAGAAAACGTTCCTTACATTCTATAGTTCTATCCAGCAAAATGTGTATTTGGATTATATCCATCAAATCTTCAGCTTCGCTGAAAATTTGTTAATACCAAATGTAAGATTTTCTAGGAGGTATCTTTCCATGCTCCAGTGCTCGAGAGAGTGTAAGAACTCTTGTTAAGAATTGTCGCCACGATTTGAATGAAAGCCGCCGCTGCGCTGCACGGTGTGCCGATTGCACGTTTCCGCCCCATCCTGTAAAAAAGCGGCGCGAACATCTGCCTTCGGAATATGGCTTTTGTTATTTTTTCTTATTTCTTACTGACTATCTAAAAATCAATGGGTTTGCGAACAGTAAAGAATAATTCAGACAGTTAACATTTACTCAAAATAATCATGCTAATGAATTCCTCCGATAGGTAGATCTATAATTCAATTTATGTATAATTATTATATTATTATTATTTATAATTACTAATTTTACGGAACTGACAATAAAATATTGTGTGACAGAGATACAAATTTCTGAAGAAAAACTAATTGTAAGTGGAAATTGTAAACCATATGTATAAAGATTTTTCCAAACGCACAAAATGTATCAAAAAAATGTCTAATCAAGAAATGGAATTCCTTTAAAACGACTGATTTTTTCAAACAAATTCATGTAGAACATAAACCCCATATGGAGAACATTAAAACCTGCAAAGGAAAACCAGTCATTCAACTGGGCGTGCGATAGAAACTAGTGTTAGTAACAAATAAATTTATTTTTTATTGACGGATAGTGTCCAGCACTTTAATGATTAAAAAATTAAAAGAGAAAATTTCAAAGTTCAATAGCTGAAGAGGAGCTTGTTATTTTTATTTCAATTGATGTGCATTCACTAGCGGCATCAAAAAAAGGAACGTATCCCCCCTTCCCCACGTTTCTAAACTATTTCTGTCTCGTCTATATTTCAAGTATTTATAAAGAAGTATGTTTTAAATCTATATTATATAGTATAATATATATATATATATAATATATATATATATATATGCGTTAAAAAAAGCTCAAAAAGTCCGTTTTAAGATAAAAATTTATTTAAAATAAATAAATTTACAATACAAATATTTAAATACTGCCCACCTGCCATTCCAAATAAAAAACATA
>BOPP01000053.1:7185385-7224210 GCA_017312745.1 Gryllus bimaculatus | reverse complement strand
ATATATATATATATATAGTATTTAAAACATACTTTTTTAAATACTTGAAATATAGACGAAGAAGAAAATAGTTTAGAACGGGGATAGTTCCTTTTTTGATGCCGCTAGTGAATGCACATCAAGGAAATAAAAATAAAAGCTCCTTTCAGCTATTGATTTTGAATTTTCTTTTAATTTTTAAATGATAAATCTAAATCATTAAAAGTGCTGGACAACTATCCGTCAATAAAAAAGAGTTTATTTGTTATAACACTAGTTTATGCACGCCAGTTGAATGACTGTTTTCCTTTGCAGGTTTTAATGTTCTCCATCTAGGGGTTTATTGTCTAATGATTTGTTTGAAAAATCAGTCGTTTTAAAAGGAAATTCCATTTCTTTGAGTTAGACATTTTTTGATACAATGTTGTGTTTGAAAATCTTTATACATATGGTTACAATTCATTACAATAGTTATTCTTCAGAAATTTGTATCTCTGTCACACAATATTTTATTGTCAGTTCCAGTAAATTAGTAATTACTAAATAATAATAAATACTAAATAATTATAATAAATTAATTAATACAAATTATTACCGTATTTTGAGTACAATGTACTTCCTGGAATTAATTCTTTATTGTTGAAACATTGTAATCGTAAAAACTCTAAAATAACAAGCCATTATTCCGAAGGCAGATGTTCGCGCGCTTTTTAAGGATCGGGGCGGAAACGTGCAAGTCGGCAACACCGTGCGCGCAGCGCGCTTCATTCAAATCGTGCGACAAGTTCTTAACAAGAGTTCTTACACTCCTCTCGTAGCACTGGGAGCAGTGGAAAGATACGCACTCCTAGAAAATCTTACATTTGGTATTAACAAGATTTTCAGCGAAGCTGAAATTTGATGGATATAATCCAAATACACATTTTGCTGGATAGAAATTAGAATGTAGGAAACGTTTTCTTCATTCTTCATTCAGATCTTCTGTGGCGATGTTGTTCAAGAACCGATTCAACCGTCTCTGATATAACTTCCTTATACTACCTATTACTTCCTTATCTTCTAGTAACACGATACTTTATACCCTGGATCTTCTGTTGTTTTTTTATTTTTTTAATTTTTTTTTCAGGCAGTTCGTGTCTTCCATCTTGCTTTTATATTTATTTTTCTTTGTACTAGGTAATGATCTGAATAGATGATATATCCTCCTATATGCGTGGGTATCCTTCACGTCTGAAATTAACTTTTTATTAACTACTACATAATCCATTACTTAGTGTAGTCCACGGACACTCCAAGTATATTTATGGATGTTCTTTTTTCTAAAGAATGTATTGGCGATTCTTAGTTCATTAAATATTACAAATTTTTGTAAGTTCTTTTCCATTTTCACTCATTACTTGTTCTCCTTACAGTCCTATAACATTGGGAATATGCATTTTCTCCACTCTCGCATTTACATCTCCAGCTATAATGAGCGAGTTATTTTAGTTGCGTTTTTTTACCTCTGTCTGCAGCTTGGCATAAACTTTTATGGTTTCTTCTTTCTCACGTTGCTCGGGAGCATAAACGCCTATAAGATTACCTCTGCTCATTTTAAAATCTACTCTTAGTATTCTTTCATTGTTGTATGTGTAACTCGTAATAAACTTCTTACATTTCTTATTCACACACATAGCTACACCAGCTTTTGGTTTTTCGCGCTGTTCCATTCCACTATAGATATTCACTCAGTCATCAATCTGTCTTGTTCCCTTGGTTTTCTTTTTTTCTGTTACAGCAATGTTGTTTTTTCTTTCTTCTAATATCTTAAACAGCTTAATTTCTTTATTTTGTATGCCGCGGACATTTCATGTTGCTACATTTAGTACATCCGTTATTCCCATGTGCTTTAATCTTTTTCGTTTGCTCTGGTTGTCATCAAATCGAACCGGCTTCTTTCCTTGAAGCTCGCCAGTAGCAGAAAATATCCCCTGGCCGCGTTTCGGGGGCTGCGCAGGTTGGGTTCGGTAGAGGGGCTGCCTCCTTTCTGCCTCCGAACTTGCGAAATTTATTTAGGGTTTTCCGCCTAGGCGTGTTGGTTTCACCTCACCTGAAGAGTGCCATCTACCCCTGCGCGAAGGGAATGGAGAGGAAATCCAGAGGATCGGGGGCCTCCGAGTTACTCGACCTCCGTTGTACCCGATTGTAGGGAAGGAAAGATGGATATTTCAAAAGGTAAGGACAGCGATCAACTGCTCCCTTATAGGTAGGAGAAATCGAACTGACTGCCGAATTCCCCACCCTTCGGTAAGGGCGTGCTGGGCGATGTGATCGCTACATCCCTACGCCTTAAAATCCCCCCCAAAATAGGAAAGCGGATGGAGTTATCGTAGAATTAATGATATATGCAGGTATGTTGTGATCTGGACTGTCCGGGTGACGCCGCGTCGATGGCTGAGGCACCTCAGATCATGACTCTGGCCGCGGAAGCCTACGAAATCATTTCATGGAGGCATGTTACTTAAATTGCGACTACTCCACCTAATGAATGAATGCTGGCAAAGATGTGATGGTTAGATTCGTTAATGTTTAAATTTCCACGTTTTAAAAAAAGAGATCGAAGTAATTGTCACAACTATAGGGGTATTTGTCTACTTAGCTCATGTTACAAAGTATACGCAAAATCGTGAATAACAGAATAGCTCCAATTGCAGACTGCACTGTACCTCAGGAACAAGGGTTTAGAAAAGGTCGTTCAATAATAAATGATATATTTATATTAAAACAAATAATTGAGAAACGAGTGGAGTTTAATAGCGAAACACATCTAGCCTTCGTGGATATTGAAAAGGCTTTTGATAATGTCAATCGATGTAAATTATGAAGTATCATGAAAGGAGAAGGGAACCCAAGTCATCCAATGCAAGTGGTGAAAAGCAGGGCCGCATTTACCAACAAGCAAAACAAGCAGCTGCTTGGGTGCCCCCATTCACCAGGGGCCCCGCGTTTCGGAAAAATACGCATACCATATTTTTTTGTCTGTGAAATAATTGTGAATCAAGTGTCTACTGTGTAAACTGAAAGTGGATAAAAACTAATCTACGTACGGACTATGTTTAGAAAATTTAGTAGACTAAAAGTATCCTGAGTAATGGAGCATGATAAAGCTGAAATTTCGTTTGGAAGACATCATCGACATTTCTGCAGTGGATGAGAAGAAAAAAAAAGTAAAAATGTATTAATGTAAAAAAAATCTAACACAAGTACAATTTCTATAAAAAATTATCAGTTTCATCTTGTATCTGTAAGAAAGTACTTTGTACTAGATACAATTTTTTATTTAATAAAGATGGAGCTATTTTTTCGGGGGGGGGACAACACAATTTTGTGCTTGGGGCCCCGCACTACTTAAATCCGGCCCTGATGAAAAGTATGTTTGATAATACTAATATCGCAGTAAAATACAATGAATTTGTTTCCGGCAAGAGGATTAAAGAAGTAAAACAGGGAGACTGTCTTTCGCCAACACTCTTTAAATATATCTGGGATGTATAATTAAAAGGTGGAAGAACGTGGTGTCCTCACAAATTCACCTGGGTAAAAATACATTTTAAATACTCTTTTATATGATGACAACCAGGTGATTGTGCAGGAAAACGAAGATGATTTACAGAGATCTATTTACCATCTGGAGCAAATTTTTAAGGAGTACAATCTGATAGTACCAATTAATAAAACAAACTTCAAACTTCATTTTAAAGGAAAATAATCAATAAGGACAAAGATTGTGCTTTAAAATATGATTTTAGAACAAGTGATACATTTTGACCACTATGACCTTATAGTCATTGGTACGAGAAAACTAACATGCATATTCGGCGCGGTCAAGATGAACGGCAGAATGAACGAATCCGCCACGAGAAGGGGAATCAAAGGTGATTGAGCGAGCGGAGGGGAGAACGAGAGTAGTAGTTGCGTGCTAGAAGGCATAGTGGCAGTATGGCGGCGGAGGCGGATGGTGAAGGGAAGTAGAATAATCGGCGAACATCGTGTAAAGTGGCATTAGGAAAACTGAAGATAATAGTAGAAACTGACGATTAGGATATGATATGACGATGAGGATGATGATATGACGATTAGGATATGAATGATGAATATTAGAGGCAGTGTCGTGAAGTCTATGAAATTATAATACGGGAGGTAGAGACGTGTGTCGGAAGGTGACATTGTGCGCGAATGCTGGCAGACACACGCGGTCTACGTGTTTTACCAAAGGAAACGACCCGTGAACAATGATATATGGTATTGTGCGAAACTATGAAGGTACGAGGCAGCCCGCATTTGGAAGGGAGGTTGGAGGCAGCAACGGCGCGATGGGCTGTTACGAACAGTAGCGGCGGTTCAAGGCCACCCGGCTGTGTGCACAACGGCCGACCACTTTCGACAAATCGCATCGCGGATGGATGTTGCGACTGTGAGGAAGCTGGTGCTGTAACAATATTCAGAGTCAGATTTTGTTTATACTTCAATTCATGGAGGGACTACAAGGATGATTATGGTTCAGAGCGAGGGGGATGTTAAATGTGATGAGGGTGGGAAGATAACAATATGTTCCGCGTTATGTAGCTATATTTATGTTTCTAGAAGAGTACATTTTCATTAATTACAAATTCATACAAGGGTGATATATGGTAATGGTGTACAGTACAGAGATATCTCAATAGATGTATAAAACAATGATGAAAGTTAATAAACAGATTAGGTGATTAATAGAGGCATGATAACGACGTTATTTTATATTAGAGGTATGACAAAACAATTGCAATTAACCAAAATTTTGGGTCATATAAGATGTTCATTCCATGTAAAAAAGTTTATTATGATGTTTTACCATGTATAATAAATTATATTTTACTAACAAAACAAAGGACTGTTATATGTACCAATAGCATTATCAAGGTGATCCCCCTCCAAAAGAATACTTAGTCATCAACAGAAATTATTTACATTTCCAAAAGCAGAAAGGAAATAATATGTGACGAATTATCACACAAAAAGGTAAGTTCGGTCAATATGTGGTAAATTTCAAGCAATATGTGGAACTATAAGTAGAACGTTTGAAAAAAAAACCAGTTGAAGTTTATGATATTATGGCCCTTCCAGTTCTACTGCATAGATGTGAAACCTGGGTTCAAAAACACGAATATGTTAGGAGGATTGAATGAGCAGGAATGAGATTTTTGAGAGGAGTAAGGACTATACATTAAAAGCCTAAATAAAAAGTAAAAATAAGAGAAGAAGTAGGAAGAAAAGAAACCGTACGTGACAAAATTAAGAAGTACTGACAACAAAAAGTGAACCCACATTGGAAATATGCCTCAAGACAGACTTTCAGTACAAGCACTGAATTATAAGCTGAGAGGAAAGAGAAATATTGGAAGGCCAAGAATGAGATGAAAAGAGGCTGGAACAGACAATATGCCTAATTCGATGATGATGAAAAGGTTTTGAATTTTTGCAACTTTCGAGAAATCAGGGTTTTTAACGAAAATGAGACTTGATCCATTCGCATAAATGTCCTTCATACTATCGAATAACAAAATTTAATCAAAAACATTGGAGCTATTTTTTGTTTAGAAAATGTTCCAGAGGATGCGTATAACGGAAAAGGAATAGCTAAAATTTAAAATGATTCCACATTCATTCATTTTTATAATTTATTAAAAAATTGTATATAAATGTTTTAGCTTTAGGACTATATAAACAAAAAGAATTAAGTCAACGGCCAATTACTACACTCACATCATCTGATTTTGAAGTTCTTGGAGCAACTTGCATAAAATTTGATGTCTTCATGAAGTCACGATGAGAAATTTATCTATAAAACGCTCATTATGACGCTCACATTTCCACCATCTTTTGATAATGAACTGACAAAAATGGATAGTTTGAGTTTTCATCGCACTTATTGAAGTGTTTCTAATGGATTCTTCACCTAATTCATGTAAAACGTACGAAGTACGGCGCGCTACCTTGCCTCCGATGAGCTTTCGCACTAAACATCAAATGACGACCTCCGAGAAATTGAACGCTCCACTGCGAAAAAAAACAACACTCTTGAGGGCACAGGTATGCGTTGCTGTTTTTCATGATTTCGATAGCCAAAAGAACAAGGTTTAATTTATTCGTAACCATAAGAGTCAATTATGGTAAATTCTTCATTAAAAGCTTAGATAAATTTGTAAAATGGAGTGAAAATAACATTAAAATTACCTTTTAAAAAAAAACACCATGAGCAATCTATATCACTTTTAACTTATCTTGAGACACTACTAGAAAAAAAACACTTCGAAAAATTCATGAACGACTAGCGTGATACAAGTGCCAGTTGATGCACTTTGATCACCAACACAAAATGTAGGAAGATGAAACTAAAAGAGCCGTCCCGGTGACATCGCAAGATCGTGCGTGTTTGAACTTGTTCTACCTCAACCAAGAGCCATTCATACTCGTACGATAACCAATTCCTATTTAGTGCATACTATGGACCTTTTAAATTAAAAAAAATCTATAGATAACTCATCTTAGTACTTTAGGAAATGGACTTTTTTTCAGCTAGATGGCCAAAAATGCACACTGTGCGGAGGCACGACATTGGACACAAGCTAATAGCTAGGACGAATTCAGCAGCTGTCTGGAGGAGAATTCTCAGTCAGTGTATTGGCAGCATCACTGCCGATATGATTCACATGTATAAAATAAATTACAAAGGCAAAGGATACAAGTAAACATGAATCTCTTTGCCGATTTCAACTTGATGCATCCTTCGAAATTGTTTGTCTAGAAGCCACAAGAGTTCAGCACGAACTGGGATTGCTCTTTAGCCAAATTTCAGATATATTAGCTTATCAAAAGTGCACATTTTTTTCAACTGTCTTTTGTACCTCTTTGCTTTCAAAAGTGTTTGCAACGAACATTTTTTTTTGACAAAGCTAATATTCAAACAGATTTAGAAAGCCATTACATGAATTACTACATCACACTGTTAACTAGCCATCACAACCTTTCCAGCGCATTGAAAAGAATGTTAATCATTCGCAATTTGATTAATAGATAGCTACATATTAATTTGTAAACTCACTAGGTTAATGTGCTTCATCAAATCTTCTTTCTGTCCGTAATGTTTACCATACTCTCACCGCGCTAATGACTTCTTTCATGTGTGAGTTCGCATGTGCTTGTTTAAGTTGCAGAGATGCGCCGTGGCGTAGCTGCAGTTCGTGCATTTATGCGGCTTCTCCCCCGTGTGTTTCCACATGTGCCTAAGCAAGTAGCAGTGCTGGGTCGTCGCGAAGGCGCAGACTGTGCACTTGTAAGGCTTCTCCCCGGTGTGCTTCCGCACGTGCTTTTTTAAGTTGCCTGCGGTCGCTGAAGCATGGGGGCACAGCGTGCACTTGTAAGGCTTCTCGCCTGTGTGCACGAGCTGGTGCCTGGTCCAATTAGAAGATTCGTTGGTGGCGTAGCCGCAGTCGCTGCACTGGAATCGGCCGCTCTGCGGCGCCACCGTCGCCGTCCCCCGCCGCGCAGGCCGCGTGTGAACACCCCCTGCGGACCCAAGGGCAAAGGCTCACTGTGTACTCTATGTCAGGTATAAACATCTGCACTAGAATAACGATATTGGCTTGGTTTGGTTAGGTTGAAATTGAAGTGTGCGTGGAAGCAAAAACTCTTTCAGAAAATTAAGTTAGACTTTCGAACACGTAAAACATTAACTGGGTTTGCGTTTAGTCTTCAGTCCACGCAAACAAAGATTGATCTGTGATTTCGGGCGCGTCAACTGCTAAGGAAGTTAGTGCCGTAAGTGTCGTGCACGTCTCATCGCGGGAGGTGGCGGTGATCTTCCCGTTCTGCATGGCGAGATCCGGAGCTACCTGTCCCTCCGGCTGCGAGGATTTTTCCCCAACCAGGTATCTCCTACCACCGGGACAAAGCCTCTAACCTCCCGCCTGGTCACCCGGCATGATGTAGAGTAGTGTATATAAATGTAAGTGTATGTAAGTAAGAGGGGATGATTAAGATAATAAAGAGAAAGGACAGATCGCGCGCGGTCCGTGGCCCGATTGTTAGCATACTGCTCCGGGATTCACCTGGTGTTGATCGGAGACCACGAAAAACTACCAAACAGAGCAGTCGGCCACTAGAATTCTCCTCCAGATAGAGGCTGAAATCGACCTCGCTGTCTAGTTTTTGTCACAACTCTTTCCACCGTGGGGACTCGACACCTAGGGCATCCCGGTCAGAAACACTGATGATGCTATGAGCCACCTAGGCCGGTACACAAGAAAGAATTGGGCGCCAGTTGGGTTCAGATGTAGACCTCCGGGCAAAAATAGTGAGGGCGACCTAACTAGGCTAATACGTAAGTTTGAGAGTGCCTGACGGTAATAAAATTTTGATGAAACTATTTAATTTTCAAAACGCAGTGTAGACAAGAGCATATGAAGAAAATTTTGTGTCAGATTGTTGCAAAGAGTGCATTCAGTCACCTTGTGATTTAATGTTTCGTATTTGAGTTGATTACAAAGTGTACTGCTCCATAATTCATTTTGTTGCAAGCAAATACGTCATACGTTTTCTTCAGTCACTAATTGAATTGAATTAATGCCTTATTTTTACGTGGCGAGACTCAAGCCATTAGGCTTGCTCTTCCGTCTGACCACGCAAATTTCGCTACGCTCCTTTAACTAAGAGAAAGGAGGTATTTCTTGGGCGAGAGATAGGCGATTTTGAATTTGGCTCAGAGGCGTCATTTAGGCTTGAGGATCTTTTACATGCAAGTACATCTACTAACATGGGACAGCCGGCTTTACTTCCCCTCCGAAGGAAGGCGTACGAAGGATTTTTTCGCCCTTAAAAATCCACGGCTTCGATCGGGTTTGAACCCGCCATCTTGGGTACAACAGTCCGAAACGCTAACCGTTACACCATCGCCGCGTAATGAAAGACAGTGGCAGGTCAAGAAACTGAGGAGTCCGAAGCTTCAGAGTGGATGGCAATAGATTCTCTGCTGATCGTCTGAATTCACATAAGTTTAAACCCACAATCTGGGGACTGAGTTTTTGATTACACACACATCAATTCCAACCTAGCTAAGGGCCAATGTAGTTTACCTTGCTCATTAGATTGTACCTATCTCAAGACCAAACAGTTTTTCCTTGCGCGAGTAAATACATCTTAATGTACTATTTAAACTTCATCTTAATGAATATTTAAGATTTTATCTTCCAAGAATTTCAACAATATGTTATACGCACACATATATATGTATATATGTAGCAAACCATGGATTTGATTCGCCAAAATAAATGATGAATGATACTGCTTTGAAGTATAGCTCTGAAGAAGTCCAAAACACGATGGCTGACACGTCAGCTCAATCGATTGAGACGCGGCTCACCCAAGCCAAGTATCCAAATTGGGTTGTTAAATTGGGGAAACGAATGCGTAAGAAAAACATTACAGCTCAGTGATCTGCAGTGCGGTGAAATGAAGTGTGGTGAGGTGGAGTGCTATGAACGATTGCACGGTGAAATGTTCACGTTAATTTGTGAAGGTGTTAAGTTTTGTAATGTTAAGTTGATGTATTCTGCCACCGAGTTCTCAAACATAATTGCAGTAATAAATCTAATCTAACTTTCGGGAAAACATCTTTCCCATCTTCCGTGGGTCTCTAGCAAGGAGAAGGAGAATGGAAAAATCACCATAAAGGGAGAAAATATAAATACAGAGAAAATATGTGAAAAAAATTAACAAATAAAATGTAAATAATAAATAAATAAAATTAAAAATACGTACTGCATAAGCAACGTGGATCACTTATGTACGTTCACAGCATGGTCGGATAAATACATAAAACTGAGAAACGTGCTGGGTACGGCTAGGTGGCAGCCATCTTTGGAATTGGAGAGAACAGGAAGCCTACCAATTGTTGGAGGGAGAGGGGGACCCAGAGGAGTATTAGAAGGGGTAGTCATAAATAGATTTGAAATTGACTGCTTTTCATACACGAATCTTAATATAGAACAGAAATTAAGGAATTTGAAAAGTTCTAGAATTTTAGATTACAAAATGTACATATTTTAAACAAGTTGACTAGGTAAAAAAAATTGTAGAAAAAATTAAGGTCAAAAGAATGATTAGAAGAAAATCAATAAAAAGATTTAAATTGGGTCTGCTTTTAATTAACGAATACTCATTCAAATTGGAAAAATTAGTATACTTGAAAAGTTTTAGACTTAAAAAGTTCTCCAAAATGTTATTTTTTGCCTTTGTTGAGAAGGATTTGAAAATTGTTTGCCTTTGTTAACTAAGTGAAGGATTTGAAAATTATAATTAGGGTCAAAGTAATCGCTAAAATTTAATCAAACGATTGGCAAAGGTGGAACTATCTAAATTTTGTTTTCAATATCTAATATGTTCATTAATTTTAACTGAAAATTGTCAGCCTGTTTGGCCTACATAGTATGAATCACAGTCATTAGAAGCAAGGTGATAAATGCCACTTCTTTCATTGGGAGGGGTAGGTGATTTGGAATTAGGGAATAAAGATTGGAGGGAGTTTAAAGTTTTGTACGCTACTGAAATATAGTGTTTAGTGAAGCATTGGCATATACGTTTAGATACTAGGCCTATGTAGGGGATGCAAAAAAGGTCTTTGGTTCTACACGGCAATGTTCAGGAGAAACTTTATTCAAAATCATTTTTACATCATTTTGGCAGATAAGTTTACTGATGGACAGAAATTCATAACCATTATTTAACGCCAATAATAATAATTAATTATTATTATTATTTGGCTTCAATTGGTTGATTGCCAGATGAGTAGCCATTAGTCATTACAGTACTATTACTTATATATGTACATATACTTACAATTGAAAAACAATTTACAATACAAATACAATTTACAATACAATTCTTTCGAGCATATACACCCAATATATAAATATACACAGACCTGTAGCACATATATACACACCCACTCACACATAAATGCTAAACGCAATGGCTAGAATGGCATTGACTTCATTATTAAAATCGATATCTGACGTAGGAACCTGGAGTAGTCTGCCGTCGGCGTTGTGGAGGAGGAGGTTGTGTGGCGAGCTCAACGCTCCGGCCGTCTAATGAAAAGATCTGGAGAGATCCCGGTGCTCCGGAAGGAGTAGAAGTTCTTCGAAATGAGGCCTTGAAAGGAACCACCGGATAGAAATCCCAACCTACATCGGGATTTCAACCTGGGTCCTTCCGGTCAGGAAGCCAGTACTCTCGTACATAGTCACCGCGGCTCATCCTCATAAAATGAGAAAACATTCCTATACATGATTCAGCACCGTGCCCCGAAGCCAAGAGTATTACTGCATTCCTCAAATAAAAATATTACCGTTTTGCCCTAGGCCTTGAACTCACCAGAAATAAACCCATGCGGGAGAAATATAGAGAACTCATGTGGGAACTCTATAATAGGAACTCACTAAATAGCCGATCACCAAAAGCTAGTTAATTGAAATTCTGAACAAAAAATAGCATCACAACATTGAACTGCAATAAAATGCAAATACCTGCATAGGGAGCATGCCGTGACACTTTGAAGCTATAATTGCATCGTAGGGTGGCGTCACTGAATTCTAGTATTAATTTTACAAACGTTTTACCTAAGTAGAACAGAGACCTAGTTTACCTAAGAAAACAAAAGTTGCTTTACCCTCTTATTAATAAAAAATACCTATGAGACCCCAAACCAAAAAATTAATACTGTTAAACTATAAAACAAAAAAATCTAAGACCTGTCCCTAATAATTTGGCCACCTACTGTATAAGAGTTAGGATAGAGATTCCTGAGCTGAAGACACTGGGCACATATTGCACTTCTCGTTATTGTACGTCACTGGGTTTTAAATTGTTTTCGAAGATAAATAAAAATAAGTAAATAAATGAGGGTCCGACAAAGACACAAATATTTCCACCACTAGTTTCCAGCTACGTGCATTTATTTCTACATGTTCCTTCCTTAACGATTAAAGAATAATAATACTAACAAAATTATATAAAAAGTTAAATTAGTAATTAAGTTTTTGTAGAAAAATAACTAAAAGAATGAAATCTGGTAGAAAAAGACTGGAAAGTGAGGGTAGAAGAAAAAGTCTAAAATGTAAGAAAACTGTGTCGCCGAGAAGTTTACATTATCGTCCTGCACTGAGACTTATTCAGATTCAGATTACTTAGAGCACTGATACCTAAGTGGTTAATCTCGCAGGGACATTCTAAAACAAATTTCGTCTTGCCACAAACATATGTAGTTGCGATACAGAGTTACAAGAATTAACAATAAGGTATTCGGTGGTACTTAATGTTGTATTGCAAAATCAAGAAAACAAATCACTATTGCAAATATATATATATTTCATCATTACCAAATACTGCAGCAAGACCATAAGTTAATTTTCAACCATTTCACCAAACAGAAAATAACAATATACATAATGATACTATACACGTAAATGAACGGAATATTTTTGTATTAAACAGAAACCACTATTACATTGGTCATTAGACTCCAATTCTTTCATCTGTTCATAATAAATCCTAAAATTACCACACAAAAGCCTAATCCCTGGAGTGAGTACGCATGTGTCTACTTAAATTGCCGAGTTGCATTGCACCGTATTCACAGACTGTGCATTTATAGGGCTTCTCCCCAGAGTGTTGCCGCATGTGCACATTTAAGTTACCGCGCTGCGACGTAGAGAAGGGGCACAGAGTGCACTTGAACGGCTTCACCCCAGTGTGCTTCCGCAAGTGCTGATTCAAGTGGCCCTGATGCTTTGTAGCATATGCGCAGAAAGTGCACTTGTAAGGCTTCTCGCCCGCGTGCACGCGCTGGTGTCTGGTCCAATCGTCAGAGTCGTTGGTGGAGTAGCCGCAGTGGCAGCACTGGAAACGGCCAACCCGCGGCGCCACCGTCGCCGACCAGCGACACGCACTTCCTATGCACCAAGGGAAAAGTGTCAGTGCACGCTCTTTGGGTTAGACATAAGCATTTGCATAAGGAAAATCGTATTGGTCCTTACCTAGGTTTCAAGTGAGGTGTCCCCGTAAGAACAAAAGCTCATTCAGCACTTTCCGGGTTTAGATTTACGCTTCATCGCAACCAGATAACTCATCTGGAGTTTCGTTCAGTCTTCAGTGCATAGAAAAGACCTCGAATCAAAATATGCTCGAAGGCCAAAATTCAAAACTGTATTTCAACGATATTTATTCGTATGGCTTGGATTTTCCGACATAAATCCATTCAACTGCAAATCTTTAAATGATGTAATGTATTTTTTTTAATCTGAGTAAATTTTGGGTAATAACTTTAAGAGAAGGGAAAGCCACAATATGCCGTGTGTTACAATTATAATATTTCATTCAGAATACTACTATCATTTTCAGAAATTATATTACAGAAAGTGCATAACATATTTAAAGATTTACAAATTCGTGTCTTAAAATTTCCAGCAACAAATATGCCTGCAGAAAATTAGACATGTAAATATCGTAGCTCTAATAAAGTTAGAAAAGTTTAACACATTCACTATGCGGGAAACAGATGCCCCAAAACATTGCTTCACGTCGTTCAGTATTATCTTTCTCTACGATCATTTAATAATACACGTATTCAAGCTGCTTATTTAATCGACGAATGTCATCGATTACACATTCCTGTTCGGGATCCACGGCCTATCGACCAATCATATTCCTAGATTTTCATACTCCACGGGCAGAATTGCATTCTCGCTGCAATTTGCAATCCCGTTTTGGTATAACAATCGCAGTGCGCGGAAGGACCAAAACGACAAAGGGGGACAAGCGCGGAAATGAGGACGAAAAGGGCAAAGAGACAAAATGGAACAATGGGGACAAAATTGGAAAAGCAGAAAAAAGGAAAAAATGGGGAAAAGGAGACAAATAAGTGAATTAGAAAAAAGAAACTATCAAACAAATGGGCCCATTCACCCTCAGAAGCTTATGGCGCTCGGCCCAGTCGTTACTTGATGCCGGAACATAGATCTCCACAGAAAGAATCTATATGTAATTCCAATTTTCGAAAGTCGTTTTAATAAATATTTTCAACGAGACGCCGATATTTGACTACTCCGACACCATTCGCTCATATACGAGAACGAACGGAAGGCTACCAGGTCCGCGGAGACGTGGGAGGAAGAAGTGTCGCAGTGAGAGGAGTGAAGATGTAAATAAATTCCCATAAAAAGATCCGACGGGCGAGCTTCGAGCAACCACCGTGAGAGACAGCGCGCATCTAGCCTGACCCACGAACTGCAAGAATATATAGTGATACCACGGAGTGGTAAAGCTAAACTCCCGCTGACTTGGTCGGCGCCTACCGCCGCCAAAAGCGACAAAGGACCGCTTGCCTCCCCTTGGCTGTCTAGCCAAAGCTTCTGAACGCCAAGGAATGGACTTTGACCTTTCCTTGACTTGTAGAGTTAGTTCTCTCTGGGCGAGGCGCGCGTTGGCTACGTAACCGTCAACCATTTATTTAACATTAAAATAATTACAATAAAAAAAGTCGTGAATGTTACTTCTTGCAATGGCAGCGTGTAATACCTTATTTCTTCCCGTATCCCAGAAAGTCGGAAGAACAGCGTAAAACTATTTAATAATTATCTTCATCGCCATGGTGGAAGGAGGTGATTATTATATTATTTACATAATATAAAATAAGGTAGTAAACCGTAAAAACGTATTATCTAAAACAGGACAGATAGTGTTTGTAAAGGAGTCAAGGAGTCAAGGAGTCAAAGTCCACGGCAAGAAAGAAACTAAGGAAATAGAGATTTAAGTAGTAGTCGATGACCAGGAATTTTCTATTGAACACTCTCACTGCGGCAACTGAGTTAGACGATCTTACCTCGATATTTAATAACGAGTGGCCAGCATCAATCTGTCCACATCACGACAGGGAGCCCCGCAAAATTGAAGCAAGACTTTGATATCACAATTGTGACTAATGGAAATGAAACAGGTAGTAAGTTGGTGAAGTCTTCGGAGATGTCTATCTGGCAAGGTGGAGTATGTGCGGACAGTCATCCAAACCCAAACAAGTGGCGGGACGGGGAGAAGTCGAGGTTCGTGCAAATAACACCACTCTCTGTGGAGAAAAGCGAATTAATTACGTCGGGACAATGCACGGTGCTGTCAAGCAATGGCATGACACTATAAGGACTCAGGACAGAAAGAAAATAGCCGTCTACACCGGAAGATCAGTATACAGGACACAGAAGAAAAAGACTTGAGTGGATGTTCAGAGAGAGCGGGCTGGAAATTGTCTACCTTACACCAGGGAAGACGACCGTATAGACAGGACCTATGTTCAAACCACAGAAAGGAAATGGAAATTCTACATGAAGGGAAACAAGGAGTTGACCTGAACAATATTGGAGTGGAAATTAAAAGCATCAGGAAGACGAGCAACGATGACCTACTCTCGGTCGAGGGTCATGAGAAAGCCAAGTGCCTGAGAGGCGATATTAAAGCTAAATTAGGAAATGTAGATACGAGGAAGGAGTCCATCCTCATGGTGTATGGTACGGACCCCACTACCACAAAAGAGTGCTTACAAGCAGCAATCAGTGATATGGCGAAAGTAGAGGAAGCGTCCTCTCTGTGGCAATGCTCGCAGAGCCAGCAAAGTCGTTAATAAGAAAGCACGAACTACAAGTCGGAGGGGACATTGCCATGTCAGAGAGAGGGTGAAAATCATTAGATGAAATAAGTGTCATGGTTTTGGCCATGACGACAAAGCATTGACTAAAGAAGATCTAACAACTGTCTCAACTGCGGCGAAAATGGACACCAGGTTTTAGAGAGTACGATGAAGCCCTTCACCAAAAGCAAGATAGTAGCACTCGCTGTTCCGGGGGTTGGGGTGAATATGAGCAAAAACAACAAGAAACTGAAGTAAATATAGGTAGACAAATCCCAAGAATTCTGCAAGCCTACCATATGAGATCGCAAAGTGGCCATAATATGGTGCATGCAATAGCTGTTAGAACTCGTTCCCATTCTTAACATTTTAATTTATACATTATGTAATATTCTCGGCCGCGAGTCGGGTACATTTTATATTTTGTATTTCATGTACTATATTCTATCCTTTTCCAACATTGCCGTACATGACGCCGCATCTCAGGCGTGGAAACCTCGCAACCCCTCACATCCCAGGCACCGGCCTCCCGGACGGACAATCCCAGCGCAACGTTTGCTAGCTGCATTATACAAATTTAACTAAATATTAGCTCTATGTAAGCAATTATAATTCATAGTATTGAAATTTACATGCAACCGTGTAACTCTTTTGACTATAAGCTAATAACGACTCTATGTCTCATTAAACATATATTCCAATAGATTCAATTTGATTGACAAAACCCCAGTTGGCGAGTTGCTGGCACAGTTAGCTCCCCAACGGACGAAGTCAGTTGCCGTTGCGGAATTCCATCTATTCTGGCGGAGCCTACTTCTCTCTATTCTGTTGCATCTTCTCTCCGCCCTCATCCACGTCTCTCTGCCTTGATCCAATTTGGAAATACTATGTTTTCCGTACTCAATAAAACACGTTTTCACTAAAAAAATATTTAAGTTTTAGTTCTATTACAGTTCCCTCTTGCTTTCACTTCATAACTCAAAATAAAAAACAAATCTAAACAAAAAAATGCATGTTCTCACGTTTATTCTTTTTGTGGAATTTTGTATATTATACTTTCGATCATTTGCCACATTATAAAACTGACTCAATTTCATATTTTTTTCGCCTTATGTATTTATAAAGAAAAGTTTGAAATTCATCTTGCTGCGTCTATCAATATTTAAAAATGATTAAAATAAGTTTAATTGAATTCGAGAACGTGTATTAATATCCTTAATAAATAGTGGTAGACGAAAAAGCGCCATTAACCACTTAGACAATATCTGAAAAATTCTGAGTACACAGAGGATAGTAGCTTGATAAAACTTTTTGTATATTATAAATTAACAACCTTGAAAACCAGCTTTGTCACACATTCAATTCTTCCAAATACCCATTTACCAATACTGTTTTACTTTAATTATACTGCCGTTTCACTACAATTTATATTCTTGCCGAACTGCTACGGCATAGCCATGACATGGCAGCGGCGCGCCGGAGCGACAACGGGAGAGGTCGGGGGCATACTGGCCCCGGTCGGCAGGGCGTCGTGCTCAGTAATGGAAGGTACTGGGAGACGCCGCCAGGTGGCAGCGCGGCAGCGGCGGCCGGGCTCGCGAACCGGAGCGGCGCGGGAAGCTTTTCCACTTTCTGGAAATCGCCGGGCAAGTTTAGGCGGGAAAAGAGACTTGTCCCGCAGGCTCGGGGACTAAAGCGACCGGCCCGCGGGACTGGAAGACAGAGTTGAGCGAGAGTCGGAGTCAGAGTTTAGCAACTGAGTTCACTAGTGCGATTTCCCCTGGTGTCTTGACTAGTGCTCATTAAAAGGGGCATCTTCTGGAAAACTGAAACTGGCTTTTGTACTTGGATTATTCTTTGGATATGGATAATAAACTAACGTTGTTTATATGAATTGTTGTCTTTTCTTAAGACTTCTTGGATAAACAACACGAACTTTCATTAATTCTATCAATACCCATAGGTACGCTTTCACTCTTCACCGTTTTCAAATATTTCTCTACAAATACGCATCCATCCGGTACTTCCAGCATAATACGTAAATCATTCATATGTTTGCGGTCTCACTGTCGCTCGCCCAACTTGCAAGTACATAATTGAGAGTTTTTTCGTGTCGTGGATTTGAAAGACGTAACACAATTCTGGGGAGACTTTGTACTGCGCATGCGCCGGCATCAAATGACGAGCTTCCGATTGACGGGTCCCGCCATTCTCCCTATTTTGTCGTCTACGACAAACTTACACTTTACGTAATTTTCGTCGCCACCACTGAATTCGATATCAGCACTAACGCACAATGAGCATGGAAGAAATGACAAATGCAAAGTTCATAGTACCAATATAATATGGCAAGATGGTTAATGGTTAATATTTCTCAAGTTAATTCAAATATGCCAGGAATAAACTAAATAATGTTTAGGATTTGAGGTTATGTATATGAGGCTACAATGATAGTCATGAAAGAATAATTATTTATCTACATGGCGTTAAAATTGCCATACAATTCCCATTCCAAATATAAACAATATAAATATTCATTAGTAAACTTGCGGGGTTACATTCTAAGACAATCTAGGAAGCTATCTTTGGAGATAAAAACATTTATTACATATTCGTATGACACAATAAGATTTCATGTACTGCACATTTGACTATCTTATATAAGCAAAATAAAGACTCAAAGATATACAGATGTTCAATAAAAGCTTTTAGATCCTGTTGGAGGTATATTCAGTTCCAATTAGTTTCTAGTTTTAGCGAATGCTTTGGATTGTACGACTTGCAAAAACTTTTTTTTTTTTTTGAAGATACGATACAACTGACAGCAATAAGCAAACAGTTCTATAAATACGCAACTCTGTGCATTGATGAAATCAGTAGATGTCAATCTGATTCATCACTGATACCCAATGATGGTACGCAACTAAACTATTGACATTGATGCACACCCGAGTGTGTGATGTGAAGCTAGGCGAAAAATGTCCAGAAAAGTACTTATTTTGTAAATTCTGCAGGCATTTAAACAAAGCTATAACAAACGTTTCATCGGTATTGGTTCAGTAGATTCAGAGATTATCGCACATCTGTCTTCATTTATTAGTACAGATATATTAAAAATTGTAGTGCTACCGTCAAAGTACGTCTTTCATGAATAAACTAGACACCTAAGTTTGTTCTGCATTAATGCCATACTAATAAAAATGACTCGTTATTACTTAACATTTCAAAGTTGAATAAAAATTACACGGAGATATGGGCTGTGCGCGAGTTATTGAGAGTTTCACAATGAGGCCCGTGAATATAAAAAGCTTCGTAACCCATGGTTTAATAATTTCCTCGCCAGAGTTTCGAGTATCTTGACTCTTTTCAATCATCCTACCTTAGATTTTAAATAATAATTAGCCTTACAATATAACATCAAAAATTAATAAATCAATTTGTGGGGAAAAACACAAGAAAAGTGAGTTCTGAGAGAAGAATGTAAGGGTAGTACAAAAATGTCTAAAAATATAAGATAACTGAGTCACTGAGAGCCTGCGAAGGAAAAACTGTCAGTTTATTTAGAAGACTCATTTCTTAAAAGGGATAATCCGGCGGTCTCAATCAAAAAAACTTACTTAGTGAATCAACCATAGGTAGTTTAATTACAGGAGTTACAAGAACACAGAGTAAGGCACTAGATAGTAGTAAAAGTTGGATGTCAAAATCAAAAAATAAACATTCATAATTTCAAATACATTTATTAAAACATTACCAACCATTACAGCGTTAGCATTACTTCAGTTCTCTCTCTTCACCAATCACAATACTCGATTACCTCACTACAGATTATTAATTATAAAGCTAACGTGAATTAACGGAAAGTTTTTTGATTAAACACAGAACCCAGTTTAAAATTACCCAATATGCTTCTTCAATTCTTTCCACTGATCAAAATGAACCCCAAACTCTTTCCACATAAATACCATTTCCCTGGAGTGGGCAGGGTTGCCAGATGCTTCAAACTAACATTCCCCGTTAGATGGATAATAAGAAAAATTCAAAGGAGACTTAATTCAAATTTAAAAAACCCTAATACATTACATTTATTTAGTCATATTTATAAATTAGCACTATATTCATGCTGTCTTGTTTCACAAAATGTCTTTCCACCTAGTTCTTGGACGTCTTACTCTTCTCCTTCCTTCCGGTCTTCTATCTCTAATCACTTTCACCAGTCTGTCTTCTTCCATTCTGTCTGTATGTTCGTTCCATTTCTTTCTTCTTTCTCGAACCCAGTCTGATACTATATCTATTTGGCAAGTTTGTCTTATATTAATATTAGGTTCTTTATCCCTTATCGTTTTATTTGTAATTTTTCTCAGCACTCGCATTTCCGACCCTTCCATCATTTGGCATATTTTTTTGAGTTTGCTATTGCTTCTGCTGCATATTACAACACTGGCCTAATTACTGCCTTATACATTGTAATTTCAGTGTCTTTTCTTAGATATTGCCGCCCGTTGGGCGGTGTTTGGCAAAATCAATTTTTATCCCCCGAGAGAGTGCCATTTTCCAGCTCAAAAAGCGGAATTCCGCACAATCTGGCAACCCTGGGAGCGTGTACGCATGTGTGTATATGACTTTGAGATCTGCAACATTGCATAGGGGCAAAGCGTGCACTAATACCGGTTCTCTTCGGTATGTTTTCGCAGGTGGACATTTAAGTTGCTTTCATCGCTTGAAGCGTATGGACAGAAAGTGCACTTGTACGGCTTCTCCCCGGTGTGTTTTCGCCTGTGTACGCTTAAGTTGCAGGAATAAGCAGTAGCAAACGGGCAGATATTGCACTTGTACGGCTTCTCTCCAAAGTGCTTATTAGTATGTCCCTTTAAGGTATCGTGCCGAGACGTAGAGAAGGGGCAGAAAGTACACCTGTACGGCTTCTCGCCCGTGTGCACGCGCTGGTGCCTGGTCCAATTCGAGGAGTCGTTGGTGGCGTAGCCGCAGTGGCTGCATTGGAAACAGCCGCCCCGCGGCGCCACCGTCGCCGACCAGAGCTGTGCATCCCCTGCGACCCAAGAGCAAAGGCTCAGTGAGCTATCTTTGGACTAGATACAAGCCTCCATACAAGAAATACCGCATTCGATTACCCTTATTTTACAGCAAGACTCACGTCAACAAGCCTGCTTTTCCTTCCGCCCCTTCATGTAGCGAAATAAATAAATAAACACTAGGGGGCGCCAAAGAAAGCGAATGCAATTAAATTTTGCAACGAGGTTTCTTTAAACTTGAGGAGCGTTTACGTTCAGTAAATCTAGAAATAGTCGGCTTTACTTCACTCTGGTAAGGATGCGAACGAAGGATTTTTTCGTGTTTTAAATATCCACGGCTTCGGTTTGCTTTGAAACCCGCACACTAGTGTAACAGCGATACGCAAATACACGACCGAAGCCACAAATTGACTTTTAGCGTTTGTCGGAAGTAAAAACTCATTCAGCATATTCTGAATTTAGGTTTTGAGTTCCACGCACATAAAGTGAAATTTCGCTTAATCTACAGTACACGGAAAACAGAGAAAATCAATATATACACCAACCTTCAAGGACATTACTCAAGTTATTTCCGTGGCTTGACAGGACGTTTCTGCGAACATCCATTCAATTGCAGATCTTTGAATAATGTATCCTACGATTTCCGTCACAGATCGTAAGGTTTTGGGATATATCTAAAGGGTCATATCTTCTAAACCAATAAACATGAAGCAAAGATTCTATTTGAAAGCAATAATCTTGTACTTTTATTTGAAGTTCCAACGTTTATGATTACATTTGTAGTTTAAAATATTTTCAATAAAGATCACACAAGAAAATGAGTTCAAAATGAGTTTAACATCTTTTCTCTAAGTAGATATATTTGTATCTAGCTTACCTGGAACTCACGCCACTGCTGCGAAGTAAAGAAAAAACTCAGCACAATCAACTTGGCCGGCTCCTCACCTAATGAGACGATCCCAAGTGTATATATTCGTAAGTTTCAGTTTATTCGTATTAAAAATTAAGCGCGTAACTCGCCAGAAAGTGTCCTTACCACACTCCTTTCACAATGTTACGACTTGCTCTTAACGTCGCCACGTCTTTCATTGCACTCGTAGGTATACCAAATACCTTCTGTAGTAGATACGTAATTAAGTAGTAATGTTTGTGTTCTGATCCAGCAAAAGGTTCCAGTAACGTTGTATAATATTTTACCAGAATAATGTGTAAAATTTTTATTTTTTACTTGAAATTTTACAAATGCAGGTGATCGAGCTTCACGTAAAAGATGAATTAAAATATTGTTCAAGAAAATTGACAGTATGTGTTCTCGGCAGAGTGTTTCCTCGAACTAGTTGCGGCTGGCTTGATGACTGCCTTCGGGAGCACTTAATGTGAGAGAGCACATTTTCCTGAAGAAAAGGAAGAGTTCCATGAAGCGGTCGAAACTTACAAACTTCTACATAAACTTTTAAGAACAGGTCCAAGACCAAACATTGATATCAAACTGACTGACCTTTTAAAATTGAGGTGTGTATAGCTTTTTTTAAATTTTAAGTTTAATTAGTCTCTTTCGCTTACCAAAGCTGCGAAGGCTAATGCGAGTATTATTTATATTTTCTGACATATTTAGTTCATTATTGAGGATGGGAATAATGACTATAAAAGTCTTGGTTTGATGTGATAGTCTTTACTGAAACGGTGGCATTAATACCCTCAAAGAGTTCCTTCATTTAATTATTTTATCTGGATATCTCAAGCGTGTTTTCAACAGTATTAATATCATACGAATTAAACAAATGAATTATTTTAACTTGCTCGTAACATTTCAAAGTTTATGATTGAAGTTGGAGAGTTTGTAGTTCGCGAGCTATTAAGGGTTTGACTATGTGATTGTGAGACCTTGACGAACGCTGACATAGCTTCCTCGCTAGTTTCCAGCTTATAGCTTTTTCCTCAATTCTTCTACCTCAAAGTATAAAGGAAATGATTGGACAGGATATTCCCTTTACTTTCGTAATGATATTCATGGACACTATGAACATTACTACACACGAAGAGTAAACAAGGATTCAGATCATGTAGTCGATTCCTCTCTAATGAACCAAATTAGTGAATCAAAAGAATCGTGCCTCTCTAAACCCTGGATCTACCCAAACATGTATCAATGAGGATTTGAAAGCACAGTTGGACATTATTCCTGGGAATTCCCCAGCGGAACGAGAGTTTTTAATTTAGGACGAGGCATATAAACACTGTAACATTTCGAGTTATGTTGAGCGTTTTATCGCGTCATTATAAATTTTTTTTTGAGAAAAATTTACATTACTGCGATATGAAACACATGAATTCTGTTGGTGCGCGCACAATAATCGATATTGTTGGGTATTGCGACCCGTTGCGACGGATTTTTAAATTTCTTTACCTACAGGTAGGTACAGTTCCCTTAACAAACTTATACGATTGCATGTTAGCAAGAGTTAAGACGCATGTGACCGATAAATTTTTGATTGAATAGTAAAGGTTAACCAAATCGGATTTAAGTTAAACTGAATTGGATACAACAGATCAATCTTAGGCAAAAAATTATAACAAAATAAACTGAACAACGTATAAAATGCACTTTCCAAAAGGAACACATTTCATAAAGGGAAGCTAGGTGCTACAACAGCTCATACTTTTTATTATTATTTCTAAATTTGCAATTTTCGAAAATACAGAGAGTTCAACAAAATGACGCTTGCACCAATTTTCCAAGCATACTTTCTTCTATACGTGGAAACCATTAAAAGAAAATAATCTGAAACGGGTTTTTGAGAAAAGTTTTTTGAAATTGTATAAATTTCAAGCGCAAATTACGCGAAATCTACTCTCTTTTTCAAAAAAATTGGACACGGCCTCTTTTAAAGAGAGCTAATTTGTTTCAACAGACTTTGTCTGAGGCAAAAATGTTTCCCCTTATAACCCCTTCTCCCACTTATAACATATGAGACAAAATTTACTTTCGAAAAATTGAACCAGAACTTATTTGAAGATCTGTCTTTCACGAAAAGATTTCATTAAAGAAAACATATCTATCTCCAATATTCCAGCTATAGGAAGACGCCAAAGAAAATTGAACTTCTACAATTTTCAAACAAAACATGGGATTTCAGTGAACACGAGACCTTAGGCCTCCTTTATGCTACCGGAGAAGAAATATAAATAAAAAAAGTTTGGAGTAATTTTTGAGAAAATTAAAAAAAAAATTGCAGATTTATGTAAAGTACCCTCAAAAATCAAAATTTGAGACTGCCTAAACCTCGAGTTCGTTCAGACCATTCTGGGAATATCAATTTTGGAGAAAATGGGCACTGCCTAAATGTGGTAGCGTTGACTACAGTAGAAAACAGGCGTATTCTGGTCGATCAATTTTTCGGTATCAACGACCCACAAAACATGGAATTTGGCAACGCATATGTTTTCATATTTAACAACTGGATGTATCCACTTTTCGTTACTAGAGCCGTAAGAACAACAAAGTAAAAGAAAAATTCACAATTCCAAATACTTTTATTAAATCATGAAACGAGCACATCATTATAATTTGTTAATTTTGAATCATATCTGTAAACACAAGATAACAGTACTTCATTTAAAACTACACATTATAAAGATACACGTGAATTAACAGAATGTTTTTTATTGAGACCCGAACTCACAATGAAATTGGTCATTGTGGTACTTCAATTATTTCGAAGCTTACCGCACAAATACCTAATCCCCGGAGTGAGTACGCATGTGTCGGTTTAAGTTGCGGGTATTCAATGACGAAAATTGACAGATCTTACATTTATAAGGCTTCTCGTCTGTGTGTAAACGCATATGTCGCTTTAAATTGAAGAGCAAGGACGAAGAGAAGGGACAGAGTGTGCAGTTGTAGGGCTTCTCTCCTGTGTGTTTATACATATGTCTCTTTATACTGAAGAGATGGGACGCTGAGAAGGGGCAGAATGTGCATTTGTAGGGTTTCTCGCCCGTGTGCACGCGCTGGTGTCTGGTCCAATTAGAGGAGTCGTTGGTGGAATAGCCGCAGTTGCTGCACTGGAAACGGCCGCCGTGCGGCGCCACCGTCGCCTTCCCGCGCCGTGCACCCCCTGCGCACCAAGGGCAAAGAATCAGTGCGCGCTCTTTGCGTTAGGATAAAGCATTCGGGCATGGATAAACTCGCGAGCCCTTACTTAGGTTTGATCTCCACCCCTCATAAAATACGCCTTCAGCCCAGCTGGGTTAACATTTAGATCACCGAATTCGAAAAGTATTCATTCGGAGGAGCAGAAGCAGACTGAACACCAGCTGAGTTTTAGCTTCACTGAGTTTAGTTTCACCTTCTAATCGTAGGTACTAGCAAAGAAAATAGAAGTTGAGGAGAGATATTTATAAGTTAAGCAATTTTTGTCTCTAATTAGCTGGATGTTGAACTGGACAGCAATTTCCAATACAATTTTAGGGTTTTGGTGCCGATGGTTTATCATAAATTGCAACAGAATGCAGTGGCGAATCTAGAGTCATGCAGAAGGGTATTCTGAAAAACGTTCCTCACATTTTTTTGTAAATTAGCTCTATTACTCGGTTTTTTGTTCAGCAAATATTAATTTATTCTTGAAAGCTGAGGTTTTGGAAAAGGTAATTTACCAGATATTTCTCGATAGTCAGTGTACTGGAATTATCGATCCTGATATTTACCATGGAATTTCTCAGGAATGTCTTTACTCTATTTTATGAAATCATTAGTGATCGGAAAAATATGTATTATGAAACGTCAAAATTTGAACATAAATATATAATGAAAACAGTAAGAATATGTATACATTTACATAATACAAAATTAATTACAAAAATTTTTCTAAATATTTTTTTAAAATAGTACAAACGTTTTAAAAATCATTTGGAGCATACAAGTTGATGCATACTTTGCAGCATAGAACTTTCCAGTCAGTAATAAATTTGTTATCCACGACCGTAGTATAGCAGCCAGACCAAGGTACATGTAAGCAAGGCTATATGCACCTAGAGCAAGACTAGAGGCAATAGTAGCTGTGATGATATCTACGATCGGCAAACAATCACTGAAGTGTGCAACATTCTTAGCGAAGTGTTACACGTCGGCGATCGCCAAAGTTTCTCAGAAATTAAGGTTAAAGGTCACAAAATGTGGCGACAATGATATTTTTCACACCTAGATTTCACCAATTCTGACGGAAAAATGCTGATTTTTTAAAATACTTCATTTCTTTAAAAAAAAGAAGAAATTGATAGAATGAAAAATATTTTGTGAAAATAGCAAAATATGTAATATAGTACTAAATACGTAAAAATATGTAACGAAAAAATCGCAGTGTGTTAGGAGAGCGAGTATTCGACAAGATTATTATTTTGAGAACGGTAAGTACAAAGACAAAAATAGGAAATTACATAAAATTCTGGACTCTAATAACCATTTCTCTTTCACATACTGCTGTAGATACAGGGAAAGATGGACTTAGTTGTATTCTGAAATTAATAATTTTTTTGTAGGCCAGTTTGTCCAACAAATACTTTAGCTTCAAATCGGCAGGCATGTATGAATTCACGACGAAACATAATGAATGTATACATTTGTCAGTTTATTTCGAAGCTCCTTACTTTCATGGAATGAATATTGTTTAATTAACAAAGAAAACTTTTCTGAACGAAAGGACGCTTTGTAGGTGGAAAACTACTTTTCGTCAAGGTATTCACTGAAATGAAAATTTTCAAAATCTTGAAACCTATATTCCATCTGAGTAACTACTGTATCAATAATTTTAAAATAAACAATTTTGTATCTTTCAAATAATTCTGAACCTGAAAGATCATTCATTGTCGTATCTGCTTTGATGCAGATTTCAGTAGTCTCTTCATATCTAACACATCATATTACAATATATCTATACTATTTCTATGTCATCGGCATATAACAGTACTTGCCTCATGATTACGCATTGCTGAGATTAAACTGCATTTCGATATCGTGAGCCATTTAGAAGGCATGGGAGTGGCGCATAGTCAGTCGTAGTCATTCTCTATAACACTATTTTTTCTTCATTTATTGTTTCGTAAAACACGAACAAAATCGCACAAATGGCACACAAAAAACAACTCGCTGTGCTTCCCCACAACATGATGTGGCATGGTGTACTGTGCTTGCTGGATGCCTAGGGCTCCATGCACAATGAGAGAGAAGATAGGGGAGAGGAAGAGAGGAGCGTCGTAGAGACGAGGGGCAAGAGAGGAGGAAGATGATAGTGAAGAGAAGGACGTGGAGGGAAGAGAGAGAGAAGGAGGATAGCGTGCCCTTCTTGTGCGCATTGTGCCGCCAGTAACTGCGGTATGTCTATTCCACTGCAGGTTCCTGCTCGGCTGTTAGGAGCCTTTCATAATTCCCTCAGAAAGCAGAAAAGAAGAGAAAAGAAAGAGAAGAGAAGAGAAGAGGAAAAAGAAGAAGGAAGAGAGAAAAAAAAGCGCGAAATTTAAATTTCTTTTAAATATTTCTGCAAAGAAAAATATTTTTAAAGACACCCAACGGATGCAGATTTTCTTGAAAAATAACTTGGGTATTCTATGCATCTCAGACTACCCTTCAGGTTCGCCACTGCCAGTATGTATCGTTAGCGCATTGAAGATAGAAAATCGGACAACGAAATCAATCAAGGTCAATCCCAATAAATTTACAACTAAAATATTCTCATTCACATCGCATTCCTTCCCCACACCGTTTAAAATCAATATTATGTCAACGGCTCCGTACAACAAAGGAGAGTAATACTTTTGCATCCTTATGGATACTACTCTGACCTAGAAAACCAAAATTAAAGTTCAACAACAAAAAGAGTCTCATCACACTTACGAAAATATACGTACGCCACATGTGATTCAAAACAAGATACTCCATTCATTCTTTTCCAAACATGTTGAACAACCTACTGACGTTTACTATGTCACTTTGCAAAGTGTACGAGTACGTAAAATTTCGTAGTTTAGATATACATTTTTACATTAAGTTAATTAATCATGTAATCACAAATGTACAGCTTTATTGGGCTTGAAGTTTGAATGTTAATTCACAATATAAAATACATAAATATAAGTGTTAAGGCTCAAAATCACAGAATTGTCAGAACTGTTTGACCGTGTAATAAAATAAGTTCTGAAATTTGGCAGGCCGCTGACCACAAGCTCATGTGACCGCTTTAAACAAACAATTTACATAGGTCCATAAGGATATCATAGCAAAGTTTAAAAAAAATCAAATTAAACCTATTTGTCGCTAATTTATTACGCGAAAAATTTGTCGCTCTTCATTTGACACCGCTATACCGATTCGGATAACTTGACATCCAGTTAGCACCACACAAGAAAACCAAGAAATTACAAAGATAAATGAAATATAATTACACGAGAATTTGTCGCTTTTTTATTTCTCAATAGTTCCCCCAAAAATAAATTTTGTTGCTCTTCAACTAATACCAGCAATGCGTAATTTCGTGAAATTCATATCAGGAAAACAGACAATTACAAGGAAACCATACATTTCAGAGACAAATAAAAATTAACTACGTAGGAAATTGTTGCTTACTTGTTATCCCTAAAAATAAATCGCACGCCTTTCACCAATGAGGGCCGGGTTCGATTCCCGTCAATTCCTGGACAATCGCATGAAAAACTTGTTTCAACAAATCGCAGTCGCTTCTTTAGGTTCGGCTGCTTCACAAAGGCTAGTCCAACCCGTTACGTGTCCTAAACTCTACCCCTATCCAATTCTGGCTGCTGGATAGTGACGCAGGAGCGCACAAGAGAGGAGCACGTACGCGGAGATGCTACCTGGTGGTCCTCTTGACTCCTTACGGACTACGTCGTACGTACAATATTAAAAGTAATGGAGGATTACTTCTAATGATAATGACTATAAAAAGTAACGAACCATTATTCCAAATAATCATAAGCGGTCAACGCCCTGTGAGGGTTACGAGACGCGTTGCGTCATTACGAAGACAAAAAACAGGATGTTCCATTTGAAGTTTCAATTAAGATATTATTTTGACACCTTACTGTTCTGACTGTCCAGTCTGGGCAGGCTGGTGCGTTTTACATCCACGAATGTGGAAGATTTGGAATGCTCACCCCTGTAGAAAAGCGCCACGGCACTTACACCATCCACCGACGCCCTTCGGGGAGTTAGCAATGGCCACGACGCGAACGGATTGGCTGAGGAGAAATGAGGGATAGAAGAGGAATATTGGTAGTCGTAACAGTTTATATGTCATCACTTGCGTCCGGACAGCTGCACAGTATGGTCTCAATTGTGCGTGAAAAGTAAATACAAAACGTCGGCTGTGAAGATACTAAAGAACGCCGATGTAATGAGAAACAAGCTCTATTAGTAGATAAATCTATTTGTATTTACTCTGAAGTAAATGTGTGAAATATGCTTATGTGAAATTTAGAGAAAATTGCACGGATGTGATTAGAATAAAATAACCGCACTAATACGCGGCTTATCTTTTTCAGCTTTGATTTCTTTGATCTTTTGTGTTCTGATTTCTGGCATTTACATTGAATTCGACGTCCAGAGGACGCTGAATTACTTTGCCTGCTGCGGGTAATTATGACATTCGGAGTCCAGGCATAAATACAGACGTACTGGATCCGGAAGCGTTGTACTTCGTGGCGCGCGGATTCATCGGATTTCCCTTACGTGAGTGACCGACTGGAGGCGGTTCGAAAAAGAGTGTTTAATCAGCCTCCATCAAGTAAGGTCAACAGTTTGCATAAATTCTGAAGAAGGGATAACATAGGAGTTTGAATAGAAAGCCATGTGCCTCGTAATAGGATGGACAGATGTAGAAATTCTAGTTAACAAACAGTAGTAGACTACGCATTTATTTTGCGTGGATAATATCTCTGAATTCCATTCTGAGAGGGTACTTCATTGTAGAGAGAATGTAAAGTGGAGTTCTTATTTGTGAACCTTGTTCAAAGCGAACGACACAAATAAGACTAATAATGAATTATGAGATTGGTAAATTTATTTGTTGAGTAATAATCTTACTTTGAAAAACATAAATATTCGTATCTTGATTATTACAGTGACTTGATTATTACATTATATCTTAGCAAAAGTTTCAATTAATTCAAAGCAATTACTGTTTGATTTAAAAATGTAGCCAAGAACAAAATTGTAACGACAATGAGAGATTTTCAGGTAGAAAA
Source organism: Gryllus bimaculatus (assembly GCA_017312745.1). Classification (NCBI taxonomy): domain Eukaryota; kingdom Metazoa; phylum Arthropoda; class Insecta; order Orthoptera; family Gryllidae; genus Gryllus; species Gryllus bimaculatus. Next base: position 7,194,198 of record BOPP01000053.1, on the reverse strand, counting down.
GTGCACCCTGCGGAGGGAAAAGTAAATTTAAAATAGTATTTTCATAACTGGCAGAATTACTGAAAGGGTTTCTGTAGCACGAAGGTAGGGCTGATTGTATTCACAGTGTTTCATGAACTATTTAGAGTGTATCTGTGTGTTTCTTTGTTCTTTTTGTGTATTTTCTTGTTTTTATTGAATACAAAAATAATAATCGTTAACGAATATTTTACTGCGAGGATAATATCAATTCAGAATCATATCAGTTCAATTTCAAATTCGAGAAATATTCCACATGCCTTGAGTCCAAAAACAATCCTATCAGTTTTTTTTAAGAAGTGATAGGATTGAAGTTTGGTCAAGACAAACGGTTGTCTGAAGCTTTTCTTAAAATACTAGTGTTGCTAAAACAGCTCGTACTTTTTCGCCATTAGTAATCGTTAAGGCTTGGAAGTTAATGCTGCATCAAAAGGAGAAATATGTTCTCACATTTGTAAAATATGCACCAAAACTAATAAAATATGCTCTTACAATTAACAGTCTTATTATTAGTGAACAATTACAACATTTTTAATTTTAACAATTAATTTTGCATTTTTGACTACACAGTATTCTAACGCTAAGTTTTAAACTAAAATATAATGATTTCATCTGTATCATCGTGGAAGTATATATAAGAAAGATAAATGATAGGATAATTATTGCTTTCAACGAGATGGAATGTCTCACTCTATGGTTTTCGCGTTCTTGGTGACTCTTCTCAGATCTAGGGGCTACCATGTTCCAAGTTTTCTGTAAACAAACATACGAGTGGCGACCTGTACAACTGTTATATTGAATCGACGTTGGTGCCAGACTTGTTGCCTTTTGTTACCTTTTACTTTTTCGTAACTGCTTACGCAGAGAAAGTTATGTAATGCTGTGCGAAAAAGCGGCGAATCAGAGGGGCCTGGTAACGAAAAAATGGACAAATCCAATTCCAAAATTTAGGGAAAAAATTCTCCTACTCTCGCGGCAGCGAGAATCCTTGTTTTTTGGTTCCTTGATACCGAAAAATCTATTGACTGCAAAACGTCCGTCCGTCTGTGAACAGTGCTAACGGTTAAACCGTTTCGCCGTTTATCTCCAAAATTGATATTCCCTATTCGTTCTCGCTGATATCGCGGCCCCTTGCATTAAAAGCCGGTTCTTTAATTTTTGGGAGTACTAATCAAGTCCCTGGGACATTTCCCAAATTTCCAAAAAATGTCTCCATCGATTTTGATTAAATTTTGTTGTTAGATAGTGTGAAGGGCGTTTAAGATAATAGTGCATTTCTCATTATTGTTAAAAACCCTAATTTTTCGAAAATTGCAAAAATTCACAAATTTTTTGGCGTATTCCCACAACTAAGATATTTAAGATAGAGTTTTTCCATTAATGCCATCTGTTCCTTACAGATAGATTTTAAAATAAGGCCACATACAATTATTCTCTCCAACCAGAGCGTGTACAGTACACATCACACATACTACGTAATCTACGATAATCGAAAAGGTCATGGGCAACCTACCCCGGCCGAACAAGCGACCGCTGCTCTGTCCATAGGCGACAACTCTCACACGACACCATAACGGACAGTTCTATTTCCATTGGACGCCACAGATCGGGTGTCAGGTCTCTCCATATACTCACGAAACCATTGAGGTCTATATTCGACACTTACTTTTGGGCATTCCAGACAGGGTAGGATTGTGGAATCGTTTGTACTTTGTGGAAAGTTAAACACTACCCCGGTATTTGCCAAACACTAATCAGAAGAAACCACACTTCAGAAGGGAATCGGAAGCACTGAAATATGTATTGCAAATAAATAAATAGATAAATAAATAAAAATTACAAATCACACCAAATACATTTATTAATTCATCACACGAAAAAATGCATCAAATTCAATCAATACACAAAATACGACACCAGACTACATGATATCAATGATCATAAAGGTAGACGTAAAAGAAGAAAATGTTATTTCGTGATTATTAAGGATAGGGTCATTATGCTTCTTCAAAACTTCCTTCTGTTGATAGCGATTTCCATTAGCGCGAGTCCCCAGAGTGAGTACGCATGTGTCTAGTTACGTTGGAAAGCTGCACCGACGCGTACGGGCAAAGCGTGCACTTATACGGCTTCTCCCCGGTGTGTTTTCGCATGTGCTTATTTAAGTTGCCAAGCTGTGATGCAGAGAAAGGGCAGTACGAGCATTTGTACGGCTTCTCTCCAGTGTGCACGCGTTGGTGCGTGATCCACACATAGGGCTCGTTGGTTGCGTAACCGCAGTGGTGGCACTGGAAGCGGCCGCCCCGCGGCGCCACCGTCGCCGTCCTGCGCCGCACAGACTCGGCGCGAGCACTCCCTGCGGACCCAAGGGCAAATACTCAATGCTTACTCTTTGGATCAGAAACTAGCAGCCGCGCAAGAAAATCTAGTTGCCCATAACGTAGGTTGGAATTCAGACCTGCATGGTAGCCGAAATCCTTACGCAGAGCAGGGTTTTTAGTTCAATATTTGAACTTAGAAAAACCGTTGGATACCATTTGAGATAAGGTTTACGTCTCAGGCAAGACAGCCCAAAGGACCATCGGAGTATATGTTTATGGATGCATTGAAGAAAAACAACACACTAAGCGCTTAACGTGTCAGCTTTCAGAGATTGATAAACTTGGGATCACATGGGTCTATATAAAAGTCGCATGAAAATTTTACCTAATTCTCAATTTGTTTTCGTAAATTTGAGTAGAATAAGTGTAGTTTGCGTCATAAATCAATACACGCGGTATAAGTGTAACACATTGTTTGTTGCAAGTGTAATTACATACACAAAAATCCTTTTAGAATGGGCGATTTCAATACAAACTAGTGTTTGTACAACACCACATACTTTCTCTCATTATTTTTATATTTGCCATTTAGAAAATCCACAGTTCATCGAAAATGAAACCTGTCCGGTGTTCTAAGCGTTCCTTGCTTAATGGTTGTCCGTAGCACGTAATTTAAGACACTCCTTCGGCATTCGCCTTAAATACAGAAGAAATTACCACTTGGAGCTTCCTCCTCTGGAAGTTTTATTCAAGTGGTCGGTCAGATATTTTCCGACAGCTGCCCACAAACGTGCAAAGTTCCAGAACTGGACCTGCAACTCCTCAAGGTAAGATGCTCGGTGGCAGTCACAGATGGATTACAAAATAAAAAATGGAAAGTTCACGATTTACAATTCATTTATTTAATTTACATTGCGTTATTACTACAAGTGTTGTGAAATAAATATTTTTTTACTGACTATAAACCCAGTGGATCTGGCTAATATGATTCTTTAAATCTTTCTTAAGTCCGAAACGAATCCCGCACTGTAAACACACAAATGGCTTCTCCACGCAATGTTTAGACATGTGCTTATTTAAATTGCTTTTATCTTTTGAAGCGTAGGGGCAGACCGTACACTTGTAAGGCTTCTCCCCAGTGTGTTTCCGCAAGTGCACATTTAAGTTCCAGGAATTTGTCGTAGCGTAGGGGCAGAAGGTGCACTTGTGAGGTTTCTCGCCCGTGTGCACGCGCTGGTGTCTTGTCCAATGTGAAGATTCGTTGGTGGCGTAGCTGCAATGGCTGCATTGGAAGCGGCCGCCTCGCGGCGCCACCGTCGCCATCCCGCGCCGTGCATCCCCTGCGCACCCAAGGGCAAAGACTCATTGCGCGCTCTTTTTGGGCTAGGCACTAGCATCCGCGCAATGAAAACCCCATTTGTCCGTTGGAATGGGGTTGGAATTCAGATCTGTGCGTTAGCCAATGCTAATAAACAGAGCTGGATTTAGGTTTAATATTTCAAGAAGAAAAAAAACATGGATACCACCTGAGTTTAGGTGTACGTCTCAGAGCAAACCACATTCAAAAGACACCAGCAGAGTGCATGGTTATGAATCTATTACCGCAAAATTGGGTTTAAAATGTTTAAGGTGTCGGCTTTTAGAGATAGAAAAACTGTTGGGTTCTGATTAAAACTTTCGTCTCAATATTTTTGGAAAATTTGTTTTCCATAAGGGTGGTTTGCGGTAAATATATAGTACTCGTATCAGTAATATATAGTACTCGTATCAGTAATATATAGTACGAGTAGTATCAGTAGTAGTTTCGTTTAGTTATAAGAGCAATTACATTTTAAAAATCCTTTGTACAACTGGCGATTTTAATACGAAACTAGTGGTGCTTCAACAGCGGATAGTTTCTCACATTATTTTGAAATCGATACCTGCAGAGGCTATAAAGTTTGTCATGGGAACTTATGTTCATGATATACTGATTTTCCTAAAAATATGGTTATTCAGCCAAATGTAAGAAAAATATTTCCCCTAGTGATATTTCAGAACCTCAACTGTGATGGAAATGTATAGCTTAACGTGAATTTTTAATTTACAAACAAATTTAGACTAAGGTAACATTAACAGACTTTATGATTAGCAACATTGTTATATCAACTAATAATCAATTAGTTTTGATCTAGAAATGTATATTCTTACGCTTTGTGAAAAATATGTACACTATTTAAACAATGAATTATTCGAAAAAAATCGACTTTAAGTATCCCGCGGCAGGGAGTTCTCCCACGACGCACACTGATTGCTACGTGATTCCTTTCAATATGGTCGCGTATGCACTCACTTGATAAATCTTTAAGATTGGTCAATTTTTAAAACCAAGAGCTTCGAGCAAAATAACTCTGAGGATGTTGGTCGAGACCTCAGCCACCATGACAGATAGTCTAGATACTACAAACTCCGGCCGCGGAAGCCTAAGCAAGGTAAGACCACACGATAGAACGGTGGCATCGCTCGCGGGCTGTGGTTTCAGATACCGCTCTGGCATTCGCGCATTATTATTATTAATTATTATTATTAATTATTATTATTATTATTGAACAAAGATAGTTAGAAGCAGTTGCAAATGTAGCGGTACAGAATTATTCAGATAAATTCTATGAGTAAAGCAGAACCTAAGGAATTTTGTACTGAAGAAAAAATATACGGCGTGTCACGCGCGCAGCCCCTTCTGCAACCAGCCACGATCCCCTACTCATTCGAAGGTTTATGCACCCCACCCAACAACCGAACAAAGGGGTCAAAAACTGTAAAGCGCCAGCGGGAGCCCACAGCGCTGAATACTTCCGAAACGCTTCATCGTATCGGGGAATCCCGAAGCATAATTCAGTAGCTGGGAAGCACCCTCAGAGGACATGACCTACTTCGAAACAGAGAACGGAAAATTTCTATAGCCTCCGGAGCCCTCTTGGCCAATTTAGTGTTACAACGCCATCACTTTAGCCAATACGAAGCGATCTTTTTACGGGGCCATGAACATATAGAGGAGAAAGGGTGGGGGGAAGAAGTTAACCTCGTGCGTGTAGGAGAAAAACAAAGTTACATTAGGGAGAGAGAACTTCTCTGGGGTGGGAGCCGGTCACGGGGAGAGGCGCAGTGTGCCTCCGAAGACACTTTGTTAAGTACATTTAGGAGAGAGAACTCTCTGGGATTGGGAGCCGGTCGCGAGAGAAGGTGGGTGGCACCTCTAGAACTTGGCATTCACTTGAAGGTTATTAGAGAGCGAAGTGCAAAGCCACTTACGAGCGATGGCGAATCTTTTGCCACTGCCTATTGCTACAAAATTCGCATTCGCTGAAATTTGTTCGAGAGGACCCGCAGACGCTTCGAGAGACAATCTCTGGTGCCTCCGGCACTTTGTATCGGGGTCAATACACCGCGAACCACTTTTCACGAACTCCGCCCGAAGCTAGCCTCCACGAAGTCGCTTGCGACTGGAGCGTCAGTCGCACAACGGCCGCATACTGCCGCCCAGCCGCGCCCACGCCCTGCTGACAGGGCGTGCCCCGCCCGCGTACTGGATAAGGAAACACTCGGCCGCCCCACCAAAGCTGCCTCGCGCTCGCAAGGTGGGCCTACTGAGCACATTTGGTCACGGAGGGTGTCCAGGCAACTAATCAGTCAATAAGCCCTTTAGGGACTATTGTTAAAGCGGTGCCGCGGCTGAGGCACAGAAAGAATCCTCAGGGACAAATTTGTAATGTAGCTATAGAATAATTTTTGTACCACTCTTCTTTAGTTGTAAGTTCTTCTTAATTTTAATCTTTATTTTATTTTATTCACCCTTTTCTTTCATCGATGTAAAACTTCCCCCCCCAGGTACAGCCCTGTCGGAATAAACGTTGTCCTTTACCAGTAACAAATTGTTTGTTATTTGAATAGCCCATGCATCTTTTAGCTTACAATGCCTTTCCATCACTGATTCATATGAGTAAGGGAGAGTAGGACCGGACTGAGCTAGAACGGGCCGCTACCGCATGTTGGTTGTTACACAAGATCATTATGAATGTAGACGGTCAAAAACCATACATCACAAGCATAGACCGTTTCAGTACAAGACTAGCAACTACAGGCGGTTAGGCACTGTGATGTGATGGTTAAAGCTGGATAACAAAATTAAAAATGGAAAATTCACATATCTCAATTTTATTTATTAATTAATTTGACCAAATATTACACTATTTTCAATAATCACACATTAGATTAAAAATATTATAACAACATAAAGATTCACGTGACGTAAAGAATGTTATTTTTTCTATTGTAGAAGGTACTACGTCATTTTCGTCCATCAAAACTCCCTTGCGACCTTGTGGATCCCACGCTCTTACCGCACGCTCGACGTCATCTCGCTGTGAGTCCGCATGTGCCTATGCAAGTTGCAGAGATGCGCCGTCGCGTAGTCGCAGAGCGTGCATTTCTGCGGCTTCTCCCCGGTGTGTTTCCGCATGTGCCTTTTCATGTTCCCGAGCTGCGAGGTAGAGTAGGTGCACAAAGTGCATTTATAAGGCTTCTCCCCCGTGTGCACCCGCTGGTGCCTGGTCCAGCTGTTGGAGTGGTTTGTGGCATAGCCGCAGCCGCACTGGAAGCGGCCGCTCCGCGGCGCCACCGTCGCCGTCCCGCGCCGCACGGAGCGTACACTGGCCACCCCTGCGCACCCAAGGGCAAAGTCTCATTGCGCGCTCTCTGGGGGCACGTACAAGCAACACACACCCGCGCCCAAAAAAAGCTTCATTGGCCAGCAGATGGGTTTGAATTGACGCCGCACGACAGCCCAAATTCATTAAGCGGCGCTGAGTTTCATTTTGTCTTTCGAGCAGACAAAAACCCATTTTTTGGTAGCTGAGGGTAGGTTCATGACTCAGTTCATGACTCGGTTCAAACCCTCGTTGGTCGTTAGCTGCGTTTGAATCGCGGAGTCTGCTTAAGCCAAAACACATTGAGCACATTCGATTAGGCTTAGGTTACGCGCACGGATAAGACCATCTGAATTCAGATAGGTTTGTGCTGGGAGCACGTACAGGAGCGCTTTGATGCCCAATAGCATCAAACACAATTAAGATGTAGGCCACTAAGCAAGAAAGAAAATCCGGCGGGAACTAAATGGGTTTTTATCATCTACTCTAGCTAGCGAAATGCCATTGGCCGCAGTTGAGTTGAATGTCTAAAGAAAACCAATAGTTTACGAGGTCCCAAGTTGAATGTAGATTTATGCTTCACTTGGATCAGTAACGTATTGCTCTGGGTTAAGGCTGTAGCTTTCACGGATACAAAAACTCAACGGGCGCCTCCTGGGTTTGGGTTTACGCCCGCCTTAGTATTCATTTCTTGGTGAAGTATTCATTAGGATTTACACAGAAATTCAACCAATGGTTCAATAAAATGTTCTCCCGTACAAGGGAGTTCCACCTTCTTTTGAGACGGGTGTACTGTTTTGTTTTGCACTAAAGTAACTTATGGCATCCTCTGGAGCGCCTCTGACCGAGTGGACCTAGGGTTCGAGTCCCGACTCTGGAAGGATTTACGATACTAGCTAGATAACAAGGTCGAATTCAGCCGGAGAATTCTAGCTGTCGGCTGCTCTGTTAGGCAGGTTCCTACGGTTTCTCCGAGCAACGAATGCCGGAGCAGTACTTACGGGCCGCGAACCTCATGCGATCTTTCGTTCGTTTTCCTTTCCCTATCCCTCACCTCTTACACTACCACAAGTTTCGGGAGTCCCATCGGGAGCTTAGAGCCTGTCCGGGTTGGAGTGGTGCCCTGCTGATGGCAGATATTTGTTAGGGAAAAACCCATAGATGAAGTATATATCGGCGCTGGATTTTACAATACAGCTGTAGAAAACCGCTACCTACCATGATAAAAACATACACTGCCCTTACGGTACCTATGATCACAAAAGTTGATGCGTCCCCTAAAAAAAATCAACGAATTCATCAATATTTTCGTTTTTGTCCCACCCCTTTCCCGGCTGGTATCTAAGGGAATTTTAGAAAGCTTTTTTAGAAAGTGAGGAAGCATTTTTCTTATCCCACTGGAGATCCGGTGCAGAAGCGCACGTAAGATTACGAGGATTTGGCAATCCAGGTACCTCCTACCAGCGTGTACAGTCTCCTATGCACCCCCCCCCATCCGGGATAAGCTCGACGCTCCAGAAGTGTGTGGTAGCGTAGTGCATGTGAGAGTAAGTGTGTGTAAGTAAGGGGTGACGACACAAAGACGAAGAAAGAAAAATCCGTTTCTGTCAGTACTGCTCTGGCACTTGCCGAGGGTGGACTGGAAAAAACACGAAAAACTATGTGTACTATGTAGGGCAAGTGTGTGTGTTCGTGTTATGTGTGAACGTGAGAGTGAGCATTCATGTATAAGAATGTGTTTGTATGTGTGTGAGTGGGTGTGTATGTATGTATATGTACATATATATAT
>BOPP01000053.1:7158392-7185360 GCA_017312745.1 Gryllus bimaculatus | reverse complement strand
ATTAAATACAGACGTACTGGATCCGGAAGCGTTCTACTTCGTGGGCGCGCGGATTCATCGGATTTCCTTACGTGAGTGAACCGGACTGGAGGCGGTTACGAAAAAGAGTGTTTAATCAGCCTCATCAAGTTAAGGTCAACAGTTGTGCTAATTTCTGAAAAGGGATAAACATAGGAGTTTGAATAGAAGCCATGTGCCTCGTAATAGGATGAACAGATGTAGAAATTCTAGTTAACAAACAAGTAGTAGACTACGCATTTATTTTCGTGGATAAATCTCTGAATTCTCATTCTGAGTGGTTTAAGTGAGTTTCTTATTTGTAAACCTTGTTTCAAGCGAACCGACACCAAATAAGACTAATAATGAATTATGAAGATGGTAAATTTATTTGTTGAGTAATTTAATCTTACTTTGAAAAAACTTAAATATTCGTATCTTGATTAGTTACAGTGACTTGCATTATTACATTATATCTTAGCAAAGTTTTCAATTTAATTCAAGCAATTACTGTTGATTTAAAATGTAGGCCAAGACAAAAATTGTAACGACAATGAAGAGATTTTCAGGTAGAAAAGTCATCCCTGCGGAGGAAAAGGTAAGTTAAAATAGTATTTTTCATAAATGCAGAATTACTGAAAAGGGTTTCTGTAGCACGAAGGTAGGGCTGATTGTATTACAGTGTTTCATAACTTATTTAGAGTGTATCTGTGTGTTCGTTGTGTTCTTTTTGTGTATTTTCTTGTTTTATTGAATACAAAAATAATATCGTTAACGAATATTTTACTGACGAGGATAATATCAATTCAAGAATCATATCAGTTCCAATTTCAAATTCGAGAAATATTCCACATGCCTTGAGTCCAAAAAACAATCCTATCAGTTTTTTTTAAGAAGTGATAGGGATTGAAGTTTGGTCAAGACAAACGGTTGTCTGAAGCTTTCTTAAAATACTAGGGTGCTAAAGCAGCTCGTACTTTTTCGCCATTAAGTAATCGTTAAGCGTTTGGAAGTTAATGCTGCATCAAAGGAGAAATTAGTTCTCACATTTGTAAAATATGCACCAAAAACTAATAAAATAATGCTCTTAACAATTAACAGGCCTTAATTATTAGTTGAACAATTTACACATTTTAATTTTAACAATTAATTTGGCATTTTTGACTACACCAGTATTCTAACGCCTTAATTTTTAAACTAAATTATGATTTCATCTGGTATCATCGTGGAAGTATATAAGAAAGATAAATGATAGGATAATTATTGCTTTCAACGAGATGGAATGTCTCACTCTATGGTTTTCGCGTTTCTTGCGTGACTCTTCTCAGATCTAGGGGGCTACCATGTTCCAAGTTTTCTGTAAACAAACATACGAGTGGCGACCTGTACAACTGTGATATTGAATCACGTTGGTGCCAGACTTGTTGGCCTTTTGTTCCTTTTACTTTTTCGTAAACTGCTTACGCAGAGAAAGTATGTAAATGCTGTGCGGGGAAAAAGCGGCGATCAGAGGGGCCTGGTAACGAAAAATGACAAATTCCAATTCGCAAAATTTAGGAAAAAAAATTCTCCTACTCTCGCGCAGCGAGAATCTGTTTTTTGGTTCCTTGATACCGAAAAATTATTGACTGCAAAACGTCCGTCCGTCTGTGAACAGTGCTTACGGTAAACCGTTTCGCGTTTATCTCCAAAATTGATATTCCCTATTTGTTCTCCGCTGATATCGCGGCCCCTTGCCATTAAAAGCCGGTTTCTTTAAATTTTTGGGAGTACTAATCAAAGCTCCCTGACATTCAATTCAAAAAATGTCTCCCATCGATTTTTGATTAATTTTGTTGTTAGATAGTGTAAGGCCGTTTAAGATAATAGTGTGCATTTCTCATTATTGTTAAAAACCCTAAGGTTTTGAAAATTGCAACAATTCACAAATTTTTGGCGCTCTTCCTACAACTAAAGATATTTAGATAGAGTTTTCCCATTAATGACATCTGTTCCTTACAGATAGATTTGTAAAAATTAAGCCCACAGCTACAATTTATGCTCTCCAATACAGAGCGTTACAGTACACATCACACATTACTACGTATCTACGAATAATCGAAAAGGTCATGGCAAGGCTACCCCGGCCGAACAAGCGACCGCTGCTCTGTCCATAGGCGACAACCTCTCACACGACACCATAACGGACAGTTCTATTTTCCATTGGACGCCACAGATCGGGTGTCAGGTCTCTCCATATACTCACGAAACCATTGAGGGTCTATATTCGACACTTACTTTTGGGCATCCAGACAGGTAGGATTGTGGAATCGTTGTACTTTGTGGGAAAGTTAAACACTTACCCCCGGTATTTGCAAACACAAGCAGAAGAAACCACACTTCAGAAGGAATCGGAAGCACTGAATTAATGTATGCAAATAAATAAATAGATAAATAAATAAAAAATTACAAATCACACCAAATACATTTATTAATTCAACACACGAAAAAATGCATCAAATTCAATCAATACACAAAATACGGACACAGACACATGATATCAATGATCATAGGTAGACCGTAAAAGAAGAAAATGTATTTCGGATTATTAAGGATGAGGCCGTCATTATGCTTCTTAAAACTTCCTTCTGTGATAGCGATTTCCCATTAGCGCGATTTCCCCCAGAGTGAGTACGCATGTGTCTAGCTTACGTTGGAAAGCTGCACCGACGCGACGGGGCAAAGGCGTGCACTTATACGGCTTCTCCCCGCGTGTGTTTTCGCATGTGCTTATTTAAGTTGCCAAAGCTGTGATGCAGAGAAAGGCAGACGAGCATTTGTACGGCTTCTCTCCAGTGTGCACGCTTTGGTGCGGATCCACACATAGGCTCGTTGGTTGCGTAACCGCAGTGGTGGCACTGGAAGCGGCCGCCCCGCGGCGCCACCGTCGCCGTCCTGCGCCGACAGCTCGGCCCGAGCAACTCCCTGCGGACCCAAGGGCAAATAACTCCAATTTGCTTACTCTTATGATCAGAAAAACTAGCAGCCGCGGCAAGAAATCTAGTTGCCCATAACGTAGGTTGGAATTCAGACTGCATGTAGCGAAAATCCTTACCGCAGCAGCAGGGTTTTTAGTTTCATATTTGAATTAGAAAACCGTTGGATACCATTTGAGATAAGGTTTACGTCTCAGCAAGACAGCCCAAAGGACCATCGGGAGTATATGTTTATTGGATGCATTGAAGAAAAACAACACATAAGCCTTTACGTTCAGCTTTCATTAGATTGATAAACTTGGGATCACAGGGGTCATATATAAAAGTCGCATGAAAATTTTACCTAATTCTCAATTTGTTTTCGTAAATTTGAGTAGAATAAGTGTAGTTTGCGTCATAAATCAATTTACACGCGTATAAGTGTAACACATTGTTTGTTGCAAGTGTAATTACTACACAAAAATCCTTTTAGAAGGCGATTTCAATACAAAACTAGTGTTGTACAACACCCACATACTATTCTCTCATTATTTTTATATTTGCCATTAGAAATCCATAGTTCATCGGGGGAATTGAAACCTTGTCCGGTGTTCTAAGCGTTCCTGCCTTAATGGGTTGTCCGTAGCACGTAATTTAAGAACACGCCTTTCGGCATTCGCCTTAAATACAGAAGAAATTACACGTGGAGCTTCTCCTCTGGAAGTTTTATTCAAGTTGGGGCGCGCAGATATTTTCCGACAGCTGCCACAAACGTGCAAAGTTCCAGAACTGGACCTGCAACTCCCTCAGGTAAACGATGCTCGGTGGCAGTCACAATGGATTACAAAATAAAAAAAGGAAAGTTCGACGATTTACAATTCATTTATTTAATTTACATTGCGTTATTACTACAAGTGTTGTGAAATAAATAATTTTTTTTACTGACTATAAACCAGTGGCATCTGGCTAATATGATTCTTTTAATCTTTCTTAAGTCCGAAACGAGATGCCCGCACTGTAAAACACACAAAATGCTTCTCACGCAATGTTTAGACATGTGCTTATTTAAAATGTTTTATCTTTTGAAGCGTAGGGGCAGACCGTACACTTGTAAGGGCGTCTCCCCAGTGTGTTTCCGCAAGTGCACATTAAGTTCCAGAATTTGTCGTTAGCGTAGGGGCCAGAAGTGCACTTGTGGAGGTTTCTCGCCGTGTGCACGCGCTCGGTGTCTTGTCCAGTGAAGATTTCGTTCGGTGGCGTAGCTGCAATGGCTGGGGCATTGGAAGGCGGCCGCCTCGCGGGCGCCACCGTCGCCATCCCGCGCCGTGGCATTCCCCTGCGCACCAAGGGCAAAGACTCATTGCGCGCTCTTTTTGGGCTAGGACAACTAGGCATCCGCCGCAATGAAAACCCCAATGTTGTCCGTTGGAATGGGGTTGGAATCAGATCTGTGCGTTAGCCAATGCTAAAAACAGAGCTGGATTTAGGTTTAATATTTCAGAGAAAAAAAACATGGATACCACCTGAGTTTAGCGTGTACGTCTCAGAGCAAACCACATTCAAAAGCCACCAGCAGAGTGCATGGTTATTAAATCTTAATACCGCAAATTGGGTTTAAAATGTTTAAGTGTCGGCTTTTAGAGATAGGAAAAACTGTTGGTCTGATTAAAACTCTCGTGTCATATTTTGAAAATTTGTTTTCGCAATAAAGGGTGGTTTGCGGTAAATATATATACTCGTATCAGTCACAAAAAAAAATAATATATAGTACGAGTAGATCAAGTAGTAGTTTTCGTTAGTTATTAAGGCAATTACATTTTAAAAATCCTTTGTAGCAACTGGCGATTTTAATATCGAAACTATGTTGCTTCAACAGCGGATTAGTTTCTCACATTATTTGAAATCGATACCTGACAGAGGCTATTAAAGTTTGTCATGGGAAACTTTGTTCAGTTTGATATACTGAATGTTCGTAAAAATATGGTATTCAGCAAATGTAAGAAAAATATTTCCCCTAGTGATATTTCAGAACCTCCAACTGTGCATGGAAATGTATAGCTTAACCGTGAATTTTTAATTTACAAACAAATTTAGACTAGGTAACATTAAACAGCTTTATGATTAGCAACATGTTATATCAACTAATAATCAATTAGTTTTGATCTAGAAGATGTAATATTTCTTACGCTTTGTGAAAAATATGTACACTATTTTAAACAATGAATTATTCGAAAAAAATCGACTTTAAGTATTCCGCGGCAGGAGTTCTCCACGGACGCACTACGGAGAACGACGCACACTGATTTCCTACGTGATGCCTTTCAATATGGTTCGCGTATGGCACTCACTTGATAAATCTTAAAGATTGGTTTCAATTTTTAAAACCAAGAGCTTCGAGCAAAAATAACTCGAGGATGTTGGTCGAGACCTCAAGCCACCATGACAGATAGGCTAGATTTACTACAACTCGCCGCGAAAGCCTAAGGCAAGGTAGACCACACGATATAACGGTGCATCGCGTCCGGCTTGGTTCAGATACCGCTCTGCATTCGCGCTTATTATTATTAATTATTATTATTAATTATTATTATTATTATTGAACAAAGATAGTTAGAAGCAGTTGCAAATGTAGCGGTACAGAATTATTCAGATAAATTCTATGAGTAAAGCAGAACCTAAGGAATTTTGTACTGAAGAAAAAATATACGGCGTGTCACGCGCGCAGCCCCTTCTGCAACCAGCCACGATCCCCTACTCATTCGAAGGTTTATGCACCCCACCCAACAACCGAACAAAGGGGTCAAAAACTGTAAAGCGCCAGCGGGAGCCCACAGCGCTGAATACTTCCGAAACGCTTCATCGTATCGGGGAATCCCGAAGCATAATTCAGTAGCTGGGAAGCACCCTCAGAGGACATGACCTACTTCGAAACAGAGAACGGAAAATTTCTATAGCCTCCGGAGCCCTCTTGGCCAATTTAGTGTTACAACGCCATCACTTTAGCCAATACGAAGCGATCTTTTTACGGGGCCATGAACATATAGAGGAGAAAGGGTGGGGGGAAGAAGTTAACCTCGTGCGTGTAGGAGAAAAACAAAGTTACATTAGGGAGAGAGAACTTCTCTGGGGTGGGAGCCGGTCACGGGGAGAGGCGCAGTGTGCCTCCGAAGACACTTTGTTAAGTACATTTAGGAGAGAGAACTCTCTGGGATTGGGAGCCGGTCGCGAGAGAAGGTGGGTGGCACCTCTAGAACTTGGCATTCACTTGAAGGTTATTAGAGAGCGAAGTGCAAAGCCACTTACGAGCGATGGCGAATCTTTTGCCACTGCCTATTGCTACAAAATTCGCATTCGCTGAAATTTGTTCGAGAGGACCCGCAGACGCTTCGAGAGACAATCTCTGGTGCCTCCGGCACTTTGTATCGGGGTCAATACACCGCGAACCACTTTTCACGAACTCCGCCCGAAGCTAGCCTCCACGAAGTCGCTTGCGACTGGAGCGTCAGTCGCACAACGGCCGCATACTGCCGCCCAGCCGCGCCCACGCCCTGCTGACAGGGCGTGCCCCGCCCGCGTACTGGATAAGGAAACACTCGGCCGCCCCACCAAAGCTGCCTCGCGCTCGCAAGGTGGGCCTACTGAGCACATTTGGTCACGGAGGGTGTCCAGGCAACTAATCAGTCAATAAGCCCTTTAGGGACTATTGTTAAAGCGGTGCCGCGGCTGAGGCACAGAAAGAATCCTCAGGGACAAATTTGTAATGTAGCTATAGAATAATTTTTGTACCACTCTTCTTTAGTTGTAAGTTCTTCTTAATTTTAATCTTTATTTTATTTTATTCACCCTTTTCTTTCATCGATGTAAAACTTCCCCCCCCAGGTACAGCCCTGTCGGAATAAACGTTGTCCTTTACCAGTAACAAATTGTTTGTTATTTGAATAGCCCATGCATCTTTTAGCTTACAATGCCTTTCCATCACTGATTCATATGAGTAAGGGAGAGTAGGACCGGACTGAGCTAGAACGGGCCGCTACCGCATGTTGGTTGTTACACAAGATCAGTTGATTGAATGTAGACGGTCAAAAAACCATACATCACAAGCATAGACCGTTTCAGTAACAAGACTAGCAACTACAGGCGGTTAGGCACTGTGATGTGATGGGTTAAAAGCTGGAACAAAATTAAAAGGGAAATTCACATATCTCAATTTTATTTTATTAATTAATTGACCAAATATTACACTATTTTCAATAATCACACATTGATTAAAAATATTATAACAACATAAAGATTCACGTGACGTAAGAATGTTATTTTTTCTATTGTAGAAGGTACTACGTCATTTTCGTCCAATCCAAACTACCTTGCGACCTTTGTGGATTACGCCACGCTCTTTAACCGCACGCCCTCGACCGTCATCTCGCCTGTGAGTACCTCATGCTGCCTATGCAGTTGCAGAGATGCGCCGTAACGCGTTTAGTCGCAGAGGCTTTGGCATTTCTGCGGCTTCTCCCCGGTGGTGTTTTCCGCATGTGCCTTTTTCATGTTCCCGAGCTGCGAGGTAGAGTAGGTGCACAAAGATGCACTTGTAGGCTTCTCCCCGTGGCACCCGCTGGTGCCTGTCAGCTGTGGGATGGTTTGTGCATAGCCCGCAGCCGCACTGGAAGCGGCCGCTCCGCGGCGCCACCGTTGCCGTCCCGCGCCGCACGGAGCGTACACTGGCCACCCCTGCGCACCAGGGCAAGTCTCATGCGCGCTCTCTGGGGGGGCACGTACCAAGCCCAACACCACACCCGCGCACCAAAAAAGCTCATTGGGCCAGCAGATGGGTTTGAATTGACGCCGCACGACAGCCAATTCATTTAAGCGCGCTGAGTTCATTTTGGTTTTCAAGCAGACAAAAACCATTTTTTGGTAGCTGAGGGTAGGTCTCATGACTCAGTTCATGACTCGTTCAAACCCTCGTTGGTCCGTTAGCTGCGTTTGAAATCGCGGATCTGGCCTTTAAGCCAAAAACACATTTGAGCACATTCGATTAGCTTAGGTTACGCGCACGCGATAAGACCATCTGAATCAGATAGGTTTGTGCTGGAGCACGTACAGGAGCGCTTTGATGCCCAATAGCATCAAAACACAATTAAGATGTAGGCCACTTAAGCAAGAAAGAAAAATTCTGCGGAAACTAAATGGGTTTTTTAATCATCGTTACTCTAGCTAAGCGAAATTGCCATTGGCCGCAGTTGAGTTTGAATGTCTAAAGAAAACAATAGTTTACGAGGTCCCAATGGTGAAGATAGATTTATGCCTTCACTTGGAGCAGTAAACGTTATTGCTCTGGCGTTTAAGCTGTAGCTTCACGAATACACACTCAACGGGCGCCTCCTGGGTTTGGGTTTACGCCCCCCTTAGTATTACATTTCTTGGGTGAGTATTTCATAGATTTTACAACAGAAATTCAACAATGGTTTTCAATAAAATGTTCTTCCCGTTACAGGGAGTTCCACCTTCTTTTGAGACGGTGTGTACTGTTTTGGTTTTGCCACTAAAGTAACTTATGCATCCTCGTGGGGAGCGCCTTCTGACCGAGTGGACCTAGGGTTTCCGAGTCCCGACTCTGGAAAGGATTTACGATACTAGCTAGATAACAAGGTCGAATTTCAGCCGAGAATTCTGGAGGGAATTCTAGCAGCGAGAATTCTAGCGTCGCGCTGCCTCTGTTTAGGCAAGTTTCCTACGGTTTCTTCCGAGCAACGAATGCCGGAGCAGTACTTACGGGCCGCGGAAACCCTCATGCCGATCTTTCGTTCGTTTTTCTTCCCCTATCCTCACCTCTTACACTACCACAAGTTTCGGAGTCCCATCGGTGAGCTAGAGCCTGTTCCGGTTTGGAGTGGTGCCCTGCTGATGGGAGATATTTGCGTAGGGAAAACCCGTAGATGGAAGTATAGATCGGCGCTGGGTTTACAATACAGCTGTAGAAACCGCGGACCTACTATGATAAAAATACACTGCCCTTACGGTACTTATGATCACAAAAGTTGATGCGTCCCTCAAAAAACAATCAAGAATTCATCTATTTTCGTTTTGTCCCACCGCCTTTCCCGGCTGGTATCTAAGGGAATTTTAGAAAGAGCTTTTTAGAAAGTGCAGGAAGTTTTTTTACCCACTGGGATCCGGTGCAGAAGCACGTAGTTTTACGAGGATTTGGCAATCCGGTACCTCCTACCAGCGTGTACAGTCCCTATGGACCCCCCCATCCGGGATAAGCTCGACGCTCCATGAAGTGTGTGGTAGCGTAAGTGCATGTGAGAGTACAGTGTGTGTAAGTAAGGAGTGACGACCACAAGACGAAGTAAAGAAAAATCCGTTCTGTCAGTACTGCTCTGGCACTTGCGAGGGTGGATGGAAAAACACGAAAACTTATTGTTTAAACTATTTTTTTGTGTCTATTTGGTAGGGGGCCACGTGTGTTGTGTTCGTGTTATGTGTGAACGTGAGAGGTGAGCATTCATGTATATAGAATGTGTTTGTATGTGTGTGGTGGGTGTTATGTATGTTATATGTAAATATATATATATATATATATATATATATACATATATATAATATATTATTTATATTACATATTACATATATGTGTGTGTGTGTGTGTGTGTGTGTGCGTATATGGGTGTATATATGTGCCATAGATGTATACAGGTCTGTGTATATTTATATATTGTATATGCTCGAAAAGAGTGTATTGTAAATAGTTTTTGAATTATAAGTGTTCATATATTGTAAAACTGTAGGGTTATGGCTACCACCTGGCAATCAGCGAATTGTAGCCAAATAAATATTATTATTATTATTATTATTATTACTGATCAGCGCACCCGGCCTCTAGAATTCTCCTGAAGCCGACAGCTGCATTCGACGTCTCTGCACAGCTCTCCGTCGGAACTCGAAACCTAGAACTTCGCAGTCAGAGTAGCTGCAGAAACACCGGCAATGCTGTCTCTTGCTTTATTTCAATAGGCGAGATTAAAGACATTGATCTCTATTTGTACTGAAATATTAAAGAGGGATTTGGAGCCAATAAAAAAACTTGTTAACCTTTTTAGAATTGCCCCGATTTCACTCAAAATTACACATTTTAAAATGAACATGTTATAAACATATTCGGGCCATATCAATAAATGAATAATAATTTGGGGAAACTCCTACGAATGGTTTACACGCCAAGGTTGTTCAAGGGGAGACGTTTGTCGAAAAATAATTTTTCAGTGTCAAGGGCCCACAACACGTGCATTTTGACTACATTATGTATTCGAGAAAGTCTAATTTATACACACAGAAGCGACTATTTTACATACCTTTTTATAGCAACAAAAATACATTTTTATGGTACCAGGGACTCACAAAATGGGGTTTTCCTGTTAAAAACTATTCATTCGCTGCAGCATAAAAAACCTCTTTAGAAGGTAGTAGTGTACAGGAAAGAAAAAAATCACAATTTCAAATCTTTATTAAAAAATTAAATATAACATTACATCATGTTCACCCATTATATTTAATACAATATATACATCAATACAAACTAGTACATAAGAATAGACGTGAAATAAACGGAATGTAATACATTGGCTACAGAATCCACTATGGTTTTGGTCATCTTGCTTTACCAAAACTTCCTTGCGTCCTAATGAATTCCACGCTCTTACCGCATAAATGCCTTATCTCCGGAGTGAGTACGCATGTGCCTGTTTAAGTTGCACAACTGTGCTGTCGCGTAGGGGCAGATCGTACACTTGTAAGGTTTCTCCCCGGTGTGTTTCCGCATGTGCACATTTAAGTTGCCGAGCTGCGACGTGGAGAAGGGGCAGAAAGTGCACTTGTAAGGCTTCTCGCCCGTGTGCACGCGCTGGTGCCTGGTCCAACAATAGGAGTCGTTGGTGGCGTAGCCGCAGTGGTGACACTGGAAGCGGCCGCCCCGCGGCGCCACCGTCGCCTTCCCGCGTCGCGCGCCCCCTGCGCACCCAATAGCAAAGTCTCACTGCGCGCTCTCTGGGGGCACGTACAAGCAACAAACACCCGCGCCCAAAACAGCTTCATTGGCCAGCAGATAGGTTTGAATTGACGCCGCACAACAGCCCAAATTCATTAAGCGGGGCCAAGTTTCATTTTGTCTTTCGAGCAGATAAAAACCCATTTTTTGGTAGCTGAGGGTAGGTTCATGACTCAGAGAAAGCAACATTCAGAGAACACCAGCTGGATGGTGGGTTGTAGCACAGTGGAAGAAAAACTGGGCTTCAAGAAACTTAACGGCTAAGTGTTCAGGTATGAAAAACATTTGGCATTATCTGGATTTAGATTAAGGCGTTACATGATACGCAGTTACTTGGGGGACTTTGAACCTCCGAACACGTTAAAATACACGATGGTATAGAGAGTACACTCGAATACACGACCCCTATGAAGCTGCCTGTCATTCAGGTATTTTACTCTATCGGAGCTACCTCTACACTGCCTTTGCCCCCGGCTTTGTTGCCAGACACCAGCCGCAGCTCCTTCACAGCCGAGAATTCTCGACACGGATGGTTCATGCGACCTGCACCTATCAGAAATGGTTGAGCCCTTTCCGGAGCACCGATTTTTGCTCGTTCTGCGCAGCACCAGATACGTCACGATCCATGGGACCTCAACACGGGCACTTCGTTTGAAAAGACAGGACAGACGCTGATTGCACGCTACATGGCACGCGCGATGGGTTGAGAAACATTTTCAAAATGGCATAAGTGACAATTTTCAACAGTGACCAACCAAAAATAGCAAGATGAAGGTGTAGCCGCTTCATATATCTGATCAGTGCCTTTTAACAATGTGTTAATTGTTTTGGTATCTGGCAGCATTTACAATTCCTGCTAATACTGTGACGCAAACTGGTGTCTGAAGCTCATTGATTGAAACCGTGTAGGCTGCGCATCCATGATATTGCGTTATTCTTGCACCGAGGCTATGACCCACATAAGACGCTACTGACTGGGTACTCTCTCCTTAGTTTTATTATGCACACGCAACTACTCAAACACGAAATCTATAAGAACGGACTATTTTGGAAACTATAGGAATTCAACACAGAATGACTTGGTGGAATCACTCGCATTCTATAGATAATATTAAATATACTGCTCTGGCGTCCCCCCAAAAACTAATCAAAGGTTTGCACATGAAATTTCATTTAAAAGTAATCGATCATAAATCATCCTGATACGAACCAAAGTTCCGGTAAAGTACTTGAAGTTTTTGACTGTAAGGTGCCCAGCAGCAGATACAGTTTGATTTTAAATTGAAAACGTAAAAATCCCAATTTCAAATATAAAAATTAAAAGATAACAAAGTACGTAAGGGTTGGCGTACATTAAATGGTAAGTTATTTACTGATTAGAAGATCCACTGTGGTCGTTGTTGATATGTCTCATTAAATCATTCCTGTGGACGAAACGATTCCCACACTGTGAACACACGTAAGGCTTCTCTCCAGTGTGTTTCCGCATGTGCACATTTAAGCTCCAGCCGTGTGTCGTCGCGTAGGAGCAGACCGTGCACTTGAAAGGCCGCTCCCCGGTGTGATTACGCACGTGCCTATTTAAGCTGCCGGACTGGGACGTGGAGAAGGGGCAGAAAGTGCACTTGTAAGGCTTTTCTCCCGTGTGCACACGCTGGTGCCTGGTCCAATAGTTGGAGTAGTTGGTGGCGTAGTTGCAGTAGCCGCACTGGAAGCGGCCGCTCCGCGGCGCCACCGTCGCGGCCCCGCGCAGCGCAGACCCCGCTGGGACTCCCCCTGGGAACCCAATGGCAGAGTCTCATTGGCATTCGTTGGGATATGTGCTAGCAACCACAAAAAGAAATCTCACGATCCTGTAACTACGATTGAATTCAGATCTGCACGTTTGCCACAATTCATCAGACGGGGCTGGTTTAGGTTTAGTCTTAGTCTACCGCGGATAGCATTTTTTGATTAATCGAATAATTTTATTTTGCAACATCACCTAAATGCATATTATTCATTGTCAATGGAGCATGCGATTGCAGAGTCAAAATGCAAAAATGCCTTTGTGGCGTAATATCAGTCGCCTTGTACAAACGTACCAAATATCAGCCACTGCATCAGCCGTGCATTTCATGCTCATAGACCGCGCTGGCGGAAGAGACGCCGGGCTGAACAATGGCAAACCTAGGAAGCGGAAGGGAAGGGGTGCCGTGTCATGGGTGGCAATTTGGAAACCTCGTGGGAAGGCTAGCAGCGGAAATGCGTCGGCTGAAACAGCGAGATGACGCAGTTCCGTCAGCCGGCCCAGAAGGTTATATAAACGGACCCCGGACCTAAACTCTTTTCTTCTGATTCTTGGGCGCGTCGGTAGGAAGTCGCTTGGGTTGTGCGCGGCGCTGCATTTTAATGCATCGGCTACTGAGGCAGGGAACTGAAGCCGGCGTGCTACGTCGAGACTGGAAGTGCGGCAGACTCGCTTGTATGCTCACGTAGGCTACTGGTGCATCACACCGAATATATCTAATTATCAGGCCAGAGGTGGGGGTAACCAGGGAACATTCCTTCTAGTAACGGGTCAATATTGTTTATTGTAATTATTGTACACAGTATTCCGGTGTTGGAGCATTTTTTCAAATAAATACTTAATAATTTACAAACCGTTCACGTCTGTGATTTATTGCCCCAGCAAAGACGCCACACCTTGAAACTGTTTTTCCTTAATTAAGTATTAATTTTTTATTACAAAACCAATTTGACGTACTATTTCTTTTTTGCAAAGAACATTCGAGTCATGCGCAAAAACCGTTCTTCCATTTTCAATAGACGACGGCGGATCGTTTACGTATAACAGAAAGAGGACAGAACCTACGACGGAGTCTTCCGGGACCCCATATTCAATTGGTAAAGAATTGGAATGAAAAGTAAATAACGTCCTTTCGTGTCAGTACGCTATTTCTACTCTTTGAGATCGATGTTTAAGGTACGATTTTATCCAATCTAGGGCGATATCACGAATTCCATAAGAAAGTAATTTTGATAGCACGAAGATATGGTCAATAACAAAAGCTTTCGAAACATCTAAGAATTTCCAATGGGTCCTTCATTTTGGTCCATTGATGAAGGAACATCTTAATGAAAAGAAAAAATGGCACTTTCCGTAGTTTTTAATTTTCTAAACCCGTGTTGTGAGTCTGAAAACGCTTCGTTTTTCCTGAAAAAAGTTTCCATTCGCGTATAGAAAAGCCTCTCTAATATTTTAGAGAAACCTGACAAAAGAGAAATTGGCCGATAATTCTGAATTTCATTTTTGTTCCCTTTTTAAAAAGTGCCTTAATTTTTGGTGTTTTGAAATTATCTGGAAATGTTCCTGTGCATAAAGATGCATTGAAAATGTGAGTTGGCGGGGTATGAAGGCAAGTACTCAAGTTTTCAATAAACAATACGGAAATTCATCTAAACCAGATGAAAATTTATTTTTTAGTTTACTGACTATTCTCAGGATTATGTTAGAAGACGTTTTGGAAATGAACATCGTGTCGAAATTTTTTTGTGAAGGTGTTGAATTAGGTAGTTTTAGTTCTTCGTGAGTTCAGCAGGAATTCCAGAAAAGTGTTGGTTGAACTGAGTTGCCACTTTTTCTGGATTACTTTCTTCTCTTTCATTATCCTTTAAAGCAACATTCTCTACTAAGTAATGAGATGATGTGGTCGTGTTTTTTACGATATGCCACATTGCTTTAGTTTTGTGTGTTTTAGCGGTCGTAAGGAACGTTTATGAAATACGAGCGCCTATAAGTGAACACTTATTTTGAGAAAGCGCTTATCACTTAAGTGTTCGCTTATCCTGTAAGTGACGACTATGAATTCGGCCATTAGAGTCGCACGCATCAGGTTGCGACGCGTATTTTAGCATTTTATTCAATGTAACACTGCTGAGGACGAATATAAGAGGGCCTGGAGAAGTGCATTATTCGCTACCTGCGTGGGTGTAGGAAGCGCCGGGGACGTGCAGATCCACTGTCTCCACAGAGGCGGGCCTCGGACGCCGCCACTCACTCACCGGGAAATACGGACGCTGCCGTTTCAAAACCCAGTAATTCAGTGGCGCCTATTCTTAGAACTCGGGTGACCTGGTAGTTTCAGGGAAATCTGGAGACACTCAACGGTCATCAATGACGGCACGAGTGGACGGAAGAAACCGCGTGATGCGCGCCCACCAATCGCGAAAAACGAAGCGCGGGAGGGCCCCGAGAATCTGAGGAGATAACCGCAGCACACAAGCTCGGTCATTCCGATAGAGGAGGAGAGAGCGATGAGAAGTACCATTCTGACAGAGGAGGCCAGAGCGAGCAGAAGTGTCTTTCTGAGGTAGGTGAGGGCGGGTTTCTTTGACCTCTGGAGGGACGCCGGTGAATGCATTGCCGCATCGCCGAGCACCGCAAATGTGAATTGCCGCGCGCCGCGAGACGCCACAACGCCACGACCCGAATGCATCATCGCCACATCGCGGGCCGTCCTCTGGTGTGGTGTGGTAGGGCAAGGACGATCGCCACGCGCAATGACTATGGATGCACGAACTCGACCCCAGGACTGACGACGGGCCGAGGAGCAACCACCGCTGCTCTGGTCCACGCCGCCGATGCCCGCCTTGCTGAAGGGCAAAGGGTGGGGAGAGACGCTGCCGTCGCCTGACCGCATCGCCAGACACCAAGGCGAAGTGCCGCCGGTTACGTAACCGGTGTCATGGCCGCCGCCCTGCTTCAAAGGACGAATTCTCCGTTTGTAAGCAAATTTTAAGACGTATTTATAACGGGAGGCTTCACCTCACGAGAAAGGGAATATTAAATCCACCTTTGAAAATGCAACTGTTTCAATGCAGCACTTGAACGAGAACATGCCCTATCACGCATGCCTAAGAGTCTACTGACTGCGCAGCCGAGGCAACGCTGGATCGCCGTAAGCAGGTAATCAGGTGAGTCTGGGCAGCCACACGGATGTAGTGGATACAATGTTAAATTTTGTATTTGATAATGCAAGGCTTTACTCATTGTTTAATTTCTTTGATATTGACTTCTGAAAACTACGGGCATTCAAGACAAGGAGTTATAATCCCGCCCAGTTTCCTTAATGTGGTTTTTGAAATTGCTACGTCATCCACTCATAATGTACTCGAAGAAACGACTCCTTACTCCAGGACCAACCAACATAAAGGAATTTCATTGGAGTAGTCGGCGAGAAATCTTCCTACGAATGGTCACATTCATTCGCAGTTTCAGGGCGAGTCTAGCAAAGACACACGATTGGCATCAAATGGTAGTTGCAACAAGAACGCAAAATTAAAAAGAAATTCAGAATGTAAGATACATTTATTAAATCGTCATTACATCATTACAAACCGTTCAAAGATAGGTGTAAACTACAAGAATGTTATTTACTGATTACATAATCCACTATGGTCCTTGATAATATGCATTTTTAAATGTTTCTTTTGTGAAAAAGGAATCCCACACTGTCCACACACATACGGCTTCTCTCCGGTGTGAATACGCATGTGCACAGTTAAGTTGCCAGACTGCGAGGTGGAGAAAGTGCAGAGCGTGCACTTGTAGGGCTTCTCGCCGGTGTGCACTCGCTGGTGTCTCTTCAAATAAGAGAAGTTGTGGGTGGTGTAGCCGCAGTGGTGGCATTGGTAGCGGCCGCCTCGCGGCGCCACCGTCGCCGTCCCGCGCAGCGCAGAACTCGCCCACGTACCCCCTGCGCACCCAAGGGCAAAGTTTCATCGGTCGCTCTTTGGATTAGACACTAGCATTGGCGCAAGAAAAACCTCATTAGCCGTTAGTTTCAGGCCTATGCTGAGCCAAGGTCATTAGACCGGGCTGAGTTTAGGTTTACGTCTCAAAGGAAGCAGAAATATAGATAAACCCACATGTATATCGATTTGAAATAAATAACTGATCTACCAATTGGCTTTAGGCGTCAAAGTTTGGGATAAAAACATTTGGCATACATTAAGGCGTCACGGACCCACACCTTAATACATAGGTTGTTTTTGAGATAAAATTCAATTATTACACTAATGTCATGTATATAAAATTGGTAGTGTTCGCGCAATGTTACGTGAAATATATGGAATGTTAAAAATATTTTTCGGTTTCTTGGGATAACTGTCCTGTTCTTGCCTCGACTGCCCAATAGAGCGGTGGCTCGTGTTGTTAGCACGAAGACATCCCTTCACCGTAATAATAACCTTCCTAACCTTTGGGTGGACTTTCTCATCGTCACACAGCAATAGATACTGGGACATCTCTAAGGAAACCGCAGTTATAATTCACATCGGCCGAGAATAGAACCCAGGGTAGCGCCGTGCAATACGATCACGTTAACCAATGAGCCACCCGAGACGGCCTACAACATTGAAATTAGCACTTTTCAGTAGTTTTCGCAAATTTTGTTATATATGAGCAATATTAAAAACATTTTTAAAAATCTTCTCAAGGATGATTCCAAATGTTTCTTCAAACATAGTTCAAGAATAGTGTTAAATGCACTGAATAAAATGTAATAAACACCATTTTGCTGTATTATTATTTAAAAAAATATACAAATGTAATTTCTCCCTCATGTTAATATTTATACTACCGGTGATTTGTGTACTTTATTGCTTGTTTGAGCACAAATGCTACAAATGATGTCTTATAAAGTCCCTCGATAACTCAAAAATATTCGCAAAATAAGCTCAAAATTCAAACTTCGTTTTCTCGAAAACGGCTATTTTTTCTTTAATTTTATTGTAAGGTTAGGGCTAAATAGACTGAATGATATAAGTGCTAATTTTATGTATTCTTTTGTTTCTTCAAAAATTAAACAAATGTCATTTTTGTACATCTCTCGTCGTCTGTATTACATTTCTCACACATTATCGAATTTGTGAGTACAATTGCTACAAATAATTTCTTATGAAGTTCTTGGAAAATCGAAATTTTGGAGTGATAATAAGCATGAAAATGCCCATTTTTAGAAGCGCTTAAACAACATTTTATTAAAAACGACTCCGAATTCACAAATGAAAATGTGGATTTACTACCAGATTTCTAATAATTTTATCATCATATTTCTGTTCTCTAAAATGATATCAGCAAAAAATTAGGAAACGTGAAAAAACGACTTTTGGGCGGCAATAGAAACGACTGTTGTTGCGACAAGTCCGAAAAACCAGCCCACAGTAAAGAGAATAGAAAATAAACTACTAGCACGAGAGTGTTCCATTCTGTAGCACCACTACGTAATGACGAGATAACGGAAGTTCAGGCATTTACTTTATATAATAGCATACATAATCAGCATACAAAAATGCATTTATTCTTTCGGTAGAGTAAAAAATGAAAAGGGAGAATTTGTGAAAGGAATTATAATAAAAAATAGGAACTACAAATACTTAACACTTTCATTCTATCTCCAAAATTTACATGAGCACTTACGTGTAAGAAAACAATCTTTTCTGTGTAATCTTTATTGGACACGACAACCCGGTATCATGACTATGAATTTGTTTTACTCCCGATGCCGTCTCCACGAAATGCTATTGTAGATTCTCCATTGAATCTTGACATCGCAACAGTGAAATAGGGCTTTTAGTTTCCGTTCTTCGCACCAGTGTAACGGCCAGCATTGAGAAGGGAATATCATACAGAAAGAGCAATGCCTTCGAACGGGAACGGAGAGCATACTCATAAGTACGATGGCAGTATTCGAAAGCGAATCACGCCCCAGTTCGCATCAATGATAAACATTGAGAGGTAACATATTCCTTTCTTGGCTTCAACCTCTTCCTTCCAAAGAGACCAACACGACCGTGACTTCTGTTGTCCGAGCTGTGAGGCATGTTTCTAGCTTGATCCAGAACGGTGACAGGAGAACAAATCGATTAATTGATCAGTGATTCCGGGCGCGTCAACTGCTAAGGTCATTAGTCCCGTAAGTGTACTGCACGTTTTATCGCGGGAGGCAGCGGGGATCTTCCTGTGCTGGCTGCTAAGATCCGGCGACGACCTATGTCGGCTTGAGGGGAATTTCTCCAACCAGGTATCTATCAACGTGGCACCGCCCCAGCCGCGATGAGCTCTAAGCTCCCGACATATATAGTATAACAGTGCGTGAGTGTATAAGAGGTAAGTAGTAGTGTGGGTAGAAAAAGAACAAGGAAGAGGAAGGAAAGATCGCGCGCGGTCCAAATCCTGTTTGTAGTGGTATTGCTACAGCATTCGCCTGAAGTTGATCAGAGAAGTCACGGAAAACTACCGATCAGAGCAGCCGGCCACTAAGTCTCCTCCAGACAGCGGCTGAAGTCGACCTCGCTATATAGCGTCGAAAATCCTGCCACTCTCCCGGTCTCACCTTTCAGTTCGACAGAAAAAAAAAATAAAAAATAAAAAAAAAATAAAAAAAAAGAAAGAAAGAAAGAAAGAAGAGGAGAGAGGTAAATAGGGAAAACGAAACTTTTTTTTATTAATTATTTTTAAAACTAAAACAGCTCCAAAGTACAATTACGTGACTTCAATTTTAAAACTGTCATAAAAATCATACAAGAATTTAAGAGTGGGTGCTAGAACAGCACATACACTTCGGTAAATAATTAAATTTTGCAATTTCGAAACTAATAGAGGTAAAAGACAATTCAGATCTTTCCATTATTTTAAGCTTCCTTATTCTAATTCTCTACAGGGGGAAAATTGAAGGACAATTGAGACGGTTTACTGGAAAATAGAGATTTTTTTACGTAGTTTTAAGTTTATTTATGTAACGTCAAAAAACAATTCAAAAGGATGTTATGTGAAGCAATATTGTGCACGTTTCCCTAGTCTGGATTGCACTTAAGGCACATACAAGTCGAATTCTGAATACATATAAGAATAGACAATTTGGAAGGATTGATAAAAAATATTCGCTCCGGTGTAATAAAAACTATGTGCAAAAGCAAACCAGCAAATAAATTTGGGCAATTATCCTTCATTGTGCCCTTTGCGAAGGAATCGACTTCCTGACGGGATAAAATGTGGAGACAGATATATTTGAATAACCTATGAACTCTACCAGACGCGCTCAGATGCCTCAGTCGACTGGCGAACGGCTGTGTATCTTTGTGAATAAATGCAAATAAATTCAATCAAAAGGATAATATGAAAAATGTATAGAAAACATTTTGACCCGGATTTGCTTCTTCAGATGGTTTGTTAAGTCTAACATATTTTAAGTGCATAGATAATACGCTATGCTTGCGTAAACTCCAGTGAGAGACAAAACCACAATCTTAGATTATCGAGAATTTCATTGTTCATGCCCATCGCATGTGTGCAACGCGTGCCCGCCAGAAACAAACGAGCCAGAGGCAAACCTCACCATCTTCGCCGGTGTGTAATTTGTATGAGATATTTTGGATGTTTAGCATAGTGTAGCTTTAAAGTGAAATATTTGTAAGTATTTTAAAATAAAATCCATGGAAATAAATCATATATTTCTAACTCTTGCTTGAACCTTTTGTAGATATTCTGAGAGTAAGAAAAAGATATATCTTAACACGTATTTATCTAATTATTACCTACCTCAACTACAGCATTTGCTTTTAAAATTCGAGGAAATGTTCACATTGTTCTCTTCCTTCATATCACACAAGCAAAATATACATTTTATAAATAAAGTAATGTAAAATGTTTTACTCATTTTTCTTGAAACTTTACTTTTGGTTATTATCTGGTTCTTGCACTGTCTTCAATTACGTTAAAATGTCTTGAATTATATGTAATTTACTGATTATACAATCCCTCTGTAGATTTGGCTAATATGATTCTTTAAATCTTTCTGGTATCAAAACTGAATCCCACACTCTGTATTCACATTGGATTTCTCCCAGGTGTGAGTACGCATGTGGGTTTTTAAGTTCCTGATTTTCGACGTCACGTAGTTGCAAAGCATACACTTATGCGACTTCCCTCCAGTGTGTGTACGCATGTGCTTATTTAAATTGGTTCGATCAGTTGAAGCACAGGGGCAGACAGTGCACTGATAACGCTTCTCGCCTGAGTGCACGCGCTGGTGTCTGGACCAATGAGAAGAATCGTTGGTGGCGTAACCGCAGTGGGGACACTGGAATCGGCTGGTCTTAAGCGCCACCGTCGCCGCCCCCCGCCGCGGTGATATGGCGCGAACACCCCCTGCGGACCCAAGGGCAAAGACTCATTGCGCGCTCTTTCATAAGGTATAAGCTTCGACGGAAGGAAAACCTCTGGCCCTAAGGGGCCGTCCATATATTACGTCACGCAAATTTCGAGTATTTTGAATACCCTCACTACCCTCGGTAACGCGCTCTTGAACTCCCTAAATAATTACTTATCGCTTGTTACACCCCGCCAGCTATGTACACTTGTGGAAACAAAGTATCGCGGAGAAAATGCCTTGGCCCAAGAGGTTGATGGCGCTGCTTGCCGACAGGGCTATCTAACGTTTATTTTCGAAACTACGGTCTCTAGATCGAACTATGAAGATTAAACTTCCATTGAGATCTAAAAAGTAGTAGTAGTAGTAATAGTACTAGTAGTAGAGGAAAAATACTTCCGTGATTCCTACCCATGAAACTGAATTGATATTACTTTTGTAATCGTAATGTTGCTTTCAAGTTTCGTTAATATACAATGTGTTGTTATAAGAAGTGTGTTAAGAGAACGAATAAATGGCTCAGAGAGAAAGTATTGTTCTAGAACTCGTGAAGCTGGATCGATTCGCATTATGCGAAGATTTTTTTTATCCATTACAGTGTCATAAAATCCACTAAATTACAACATCTAACATTTGTCTTACATTGTCATGCAGAAAGGAGTCAAAATTAGCTTTCACGAAGAAGGCGAAATTTCAATTCTGAAGAAATTAGAAAATTAATCGTTGGGTTTCGAAATATGCATTATGTAGTGTGGAGATATTCATTGCTTGCGAACTTTATAAACGATTCAGCTAGCGCTGCGGTGTTTCAACCGCCCATGGCTTTTTGGGGATTTCTAAAAGATTTTAGACGGCATGAGCAGGACTAATAACACCAAAACATTGTAAAACCATTTTTTAAATTTAAAAACTAAACAAAATAGTCGCCAACTCATGTGGAGCAGACAACATAAGTAAAAATTAAGTGAGGGCAGATAACACTTAATTGAGGGGTCTACTTTCAAAATGACTTTTTCAGTCTAGTCTGTTTTGAGAAAAAAATAATAAAATGTCATATCATTTGTTTAAAACACTCTGCTGCTAAATATTTGAGATTAATGCCCTTGGCTAGTGAAAGTAAAAACAATAGTATAAGATAATTTAAGAAATTTGAGCTAATAATTTGGAAAGATCTCATTATAAAATGCAAGCTATTTTTTTTTTTGTATTTTGGGTGAAAACGTAGTTTTGCGTGAAAACAAATTTGCTTTCATTAAATATTTTTACAAGAGTATTCATTATTTCCTTTTAAATTCAGTGTTTCATGTGCTATTCATCAAATTCGATGATTCGCAATCCCTAACTGCTGACTTTCACACTACTCATCACTCTCAACCTAATACGGCGCCAAAACAAAGTGACACAAGGATCTCTGATTGCTGGATTGGAAAGATCAGACTTTGCAACGAAATGAAGATTATGAAAATATCGCATTCTGATATTAGTACATTGTTATGAAGTCCTCTGGAGTGAACAAAAAATGCGTTTTGTTATATATATATATATATATATATATATATATATATATATATATATATGTGTCAAGCGCAACACTACCTTTTTCAGCCAGAATTACTGGCCGAACGATCTTGCTTTTGTGCGCGCGGAGCCTTGTGCGTGCGAACAAACACCAAGTTTCTCTGGTTGCGGCATTTTGGTATTCAGGCCTCACACCGGCAACACACCTCGACCATGAAACGGGTGGAACACCCAAAGCTAAGTAAGTACGTCACCATTTTACCTCTTTTGACAAATTCTTTATGGATAATTCCTTTGAATCAAAGAAAACTTTGTCGAGCAGTGTCTTACACACCAACTTTTGCTAAGCATTCGCACTTTTTTCGTGTATTTCGGAAGAGTTCTGGATATCATATTGCCACATGCCCGAGCTCTGCGCTAATTAGTGGCAATGCGTATTGAATACACACAATAAATGTTTTCCAAATCACCGATTATCGAGGAGACACCGTTAAGTTCTGCATCCTCATCGGCCGGATCGTTTCCTGGTCTCTGCAGTCTTCCAACTCTGCCCAATTGCTTGTTGATCGTCCGTGAGTGAGTGGGGGCACAAGTGAGTGAGTGACAACAGATCTTCTTTTTGCCCAGATTTTCAGTTCAATATGCGATGCCACAGTTGTTGTTAGGAATTCCAGTGAGTTCCTCTATTAACCTGGTAGATGCACAACGATGATTTCGAAGAATTTCAAGCCACTTTTTGAGCATTATCTTCGACTCGAACTGTCGCTTGACTGTCCTGGACGTGGATCGTCTTTCATGTGCTCCTCTCTTCCCCCATCACGAAATCTTGCATACCACTTGAAAAACTGTTTTTACGACCTCATTGCTTTATACATAAAACACGGTTGTATCATTTCAAAAAGTTTCTGTGGCACGTTTTACCCACTTGAAACAAAACTTAATGTTCACACGCTCTGCTCCCATTGCTCTTTCACGACCGACGCGTCAAAACATACTGTTCATTTTACTACTGCGTAGCAGTCTGTGATGCTAACGCTGTTCTCTCTTTTAAAACGAAGTAGTGTCGAAACACAAACACTAGCTTAATTTCTGCATATCAGAATTCACAAACTTGCGCGATCTGGTTTCTAGCCGAATATTAAATATCAGACTCATCCTTCGGTGTGTCGACGATGCTGTGTATGTTACATCTATAGCATCTCGTCTATATGATCCTATCTGTTGCTAGTGACGATAACCACGGTTCGATTAAAAAATTAAAAATGATAAATCTCTGGAAACAAACGCTATATGCGAGACAATATCGTGTAGCGGAGTATTCTTTCTCCCTGCGATGAACCCACGGTTGCGGGTTTAGGGGCGAAAAAAACTAACATTCGTATTATCTGGGAACCGTTTAGAAGTTTATGGTGGGCCCATATTGGTGAGACTCCTTGCCCACAGCCAAAAACATAGTATGAACAGATAACCAGATGAAAACAATGATGCAGTTTTTTGATAGCAACCATAACAAAAAAATAGCGGTTTAGTCATTAGTTTGAGTTCTAAATATTCGGTTGCCCAAATCCATATGAAGGTTTCGAAGCCAATGAATATCTTCTCACTACTACATCAATGCATATTTCGCGAAACCCAACGATAATTTTCTAATTTCTTCCAGTAATTGATATTTCGCCTTCTTCGTAAAGCTAATTTTGACTCCATTTCTGCAGATTGACAATGTAAGACAAAGTTAATTGATGTTGTAATTTAGGTATGGATTTCCATGACACTTAATGGATAAAAAAACATCTCCTCGCAAATATATGGCGAAAATCCGATCAGCCTTCACGCGATTCCTAGAAAAGAATACTTCTCTCTCATGAGCATTTAATTCGTTTCTCTTATACACATTTCTATAGACATCACATTGTCATTTATCAAACGAAACTTTGACAAGGCACATACGATTAAGCAAAAGGTTAATATCAATTCAGTTTCATGGGTACGAATCACGGAAGTATTTTTCCGTCTACTACTACTACTACTACTACTACCTCTACCTTACCTACTACTACTACTACTACTACTACTACTACTACTACTTACTACTATACCTACACTCCTACTTACTTCACTCACTACTACTACTACTCCTACTACTACTCACTGTACTACTACTATTTTACTACTACTCACTACTACTATCTCACTACTACTACCCAACTCACTTACTCACCTATCTACTACTACTACTTTCACTACTACTACTTACTCCTTTACTACTACTACTACTACGTACTACTCCACCACTACTTCCTACTACTCCTGTACTCACCTACTACCTACTACTACTACTCATCTACTACTTACTACTACTACTCAACTTACTACTACTACTCATCTTACTTACTAACTACTTACTACTACTACTACTACCCTTCACGTACCCTACTACTACTACCTTTACTCCTACTACTACTACTGACTACTACTACTATACTACGTACTACTACTACACTACTACTAACTACTACTTATAACTACTACTACTACTACTACTACTACTACTACTACTCTACTACTACTACTACTACTACCTACTACTACTACCTACTTACATTTCTCCCCTAATCCTCTACTACTACCTCTCACTACTACTCACTATCTACCTCACTCCACTACTACTACTACTACTGACTACTCCACCCTACTAACTACACTAACCTACTCACCTACTTACTACTACTACTACTACTACTACTATACTACTACTACTACTACTACTAACCTACCCTACTACTACCTATACTATACTCCTTACCCTCGACGCTACTATCTACTTTACTACTACCAACTTACTACACCCCTTACTACTACTACTACTACTACTACTCACTACTACTACTTACTACTACTACTCACTACTACACTACTACTACTCACTACTACTACTACCTACTACTTACTACTACTACTTACTACTACTACTACACTACTCACTACTTACTACTACTACTACTACCTCACTCACCCTCACCTCTTCTTCTCCTCTCCCTACATTCTTCCTTACTCACCCTACTACTACTACCCTACATCACCCCCTACACTCACTACTCACCTCACCCTACTACTACTACTACTACTACCCTACACTACTACTCTTTTACCTCAAGTCCACCTTGATTCTACTACTCACACCTCATCTCCCGTATCACTACCTACTACTACACTACTACTACTCACTTCTACTATACTACTCCTATCAAGCTACCTACTACTCTTACTTCTACATTATCTACTCACTACTCACTTCTTTAAAAATTACTACTACCTACTTAGCGGTGACTCACATCTCACGTCACCTCAGAACTACTACTACTTACCTAACTACCACTACTACCTCCACTCTCTGGTACTACACATGACTACTTATCTTACTAACTGTACACACCGACTACTACCTCACGACTCACTACTTACTACTATATGCTCATACTCACGTAGCTACTACGTACTACGCGTACTTATACTACCTCACAGCCTACTGACATACTACTACTACTACTTATACTATTTACTACTCTACTACTACTACTACTACTACTACTACTAGATACTACTACTACTTACTACTACCTACTACTACTACTACTACTACTACCACTAACCACTACCAACTACTACTACTACTACTACTACATACTAACTACCACTACTACTACTACTACTACTAGCTACTATTACTTATTACTATTACTACTACTACTGACTTTTTAGATCTCAATGGAAAGTTTAATCCTCATAGTTCGATCTAAGAGGACCGGTAGTTCTCGAAATAAACGTTAGATAGCCTTGTCGGCAAGGCCAGCGCCATCAAACCTCTTTGGGCCAAGCATTTTCTCCCGCGATTCTTTGTTTCCACAAGTTGTACATAGCTGCGCGGGGTGTACAAAGTCGATAAGTAATTAATTTAGGGCGGTCAAGAGCGCGTTACAGGAGGGTAGTGAGGGTATTCAAAATACTCGAAATTTGCGTTGTACGTAATATATGGACGAGCCCGCTATCGGAGCAGAAAGGCCTTTCCTTCTCGTCGACAGCTCTTATACCTTATTGAAAGAAAGCGCGCACATGAGTCTTTGCCCTTGGTCCGCAGGGGTGTTCGCCCTATCACCGCGGCGCGGGCGGCGACCGGTGGCGCCTTAAGACCAGAGCCTGGCGATTCGTGTCGTCCCCACCTGCGCGGTTACGCCACCAACGATTTTCTCATTGTGCTCCAA
>BOPP01000053.1:7107417-7158367 GCA_017312745.1 Gryllus bimaculatus | reverse complement strand
CTTGACCATCCTCCTTATTCGCCGGATTTAGCTCCGTGCGACTTCTGGCTATTTCCTAAACTGAAAATTGCCATGAAAGGACGGCGTTTTGACACGATTTCCGATATCCAGAAGGCTACGACAACGATCTTGCAGGCAATTCCAATTGCTGACTATCAGAATTGTTTTGAACAATTTTTCCAACGCTTCCAGTTGTGTATTGACTCACAAGGATACTATTTTGAATAAAAAAATGTACACTACGAACAACCAACTTCTTTTATTTTATTTCACATCAGTCACCTTTTCAGTGGGACGGACTGTGTATGTCAATGTTCTGATAGTAATTTGAGTATAAATTACTTTCAGTCATGTGATCTTAAATTAACACTACAAGATTTCCTGTAGCAACCCTTTCAACTGTGTCCTTTGAGGAAGGTTGCCTTCGCGGCACCGACACTTTTACGAGAGGGGAGAGGGCGCGAAGTTCACGGTCTTCGAAAGCGACATTTGCGACGACAGCTACAGAAAAAAATTCAAAATTTTAATTTAAAGTCTCAGGTCAGATAGTATAATTTTATGCAGAAAATACTATCAAAATATTAACATGTTACACCATTGCATTCCTCTTTTTGTGGCATATCTATTGCTAAAAAAATATATGGTTTCATTTAAAAAATCAAAGATGATTAAATTTGTCAAAAACTAAAAATATTTCGAACAATATCACTTGCCTCATGATTCCGCATCGTTCAGCGTTCGATATCGGAAACTGTTTAGAAGTTATGAGGGTGGCCCATAGTTGGTGGAACACACTGCATGCAAGCAATTTATACGTATTTCAGTAATTCGTGTTTTCATTCCGTTTGATAGAAGACGTGCCATATATCATCATTTTTAATAGTCTAAAATGTTTGGAGACATTTCAAACGTCCGAAATTTGGCACAATAATATTTATGCAAGTAACTACGAAAAAGGATTCGGTTGGCTCACTGATAGATTCGTTTCTTCCAGAACTCTTTGCAGCAGGCTCGAATCCGATGATTGCCCTTTTAATTGTTGCTTATCCGTGAACTTTTTTGTCAAGTTAACTCTATCACAGTGCTCTCTCTATAGTGGAAATATATCTCAGCCTTTGCTCAATGGATCAGGGAAACTGGACAAAAACCTGATCGAGATGGGGGTCATTAACAAGGAAGCTGAAGTACATTATTTGTTACAAACATATTAAGTCTTTTAAAAAATATACAATACAAATGTAAATTAATTCATTATATATCACTGTTTTGTTAAAATAAACATTATTTTTCTTTTTGATAATCAAAATAGTCTCTAATTGTATATAAACAGTTATGCAGCAGAAAAGATTTTACATTTAAGTTAAATTTGTGAACCGACATCAATTGTTCCCAAGGTAATTCGCTCAGTGGCAACTGTAGGTGGATTGCGAAAAAAGGGAATTTCACAATTTAAAACCCATTTATTTAATCGTCATAACATTATTACAAACTGAATTCAAATGACTTTATTCATAATTGCGTTATTTATTGAATATACACCCCGCTGTGGATCTGGCTGACATGTTTTTTTAAATCTCTCTTGTTGACATAACGAATCCCACACAGTGAACACACAAATGGCTTCTCTCCTGTGTGAGTACGCATGTGCGCATTTAAATTCCATGAATGTGCCGTCGCGTACGGGCACATATTGCACTTGTAAGGCTTCTCGCCCGTGTGCACACTCTGGTGCCGGGCCCACAAGTAGCCCCTGGTGGTGTTGTAGTCGCAGTGGCTGCACTGGAAGCGGCCGCCCCGCGGCGCCACCGTCGCCGTCCTGCGCCGAGCACCCCCTGCCCAAGGGAAAGTCTTATTGTGCGCTCTTTGAGTTAGGAATAAGCCTCTACGTCATTGGCCGCTAACTAGGTTTTTTAAGTGAGGCCTGCGCTTTAGACGAAGTTAAAAAGGACGATTTCGGTTTAAAGTTTAGCATTTCGAGCAGTGAAAAAACGTACGGCGCCAGTTGATTTTAGATTTACGTCTTCCAGTAAGCCATATTCAAAGGACACTAGCTCGGGTTCTAAATGGTTAAGGTACTAGCTTTCCAGCTAGGATAAACATTTGGTATCATTGGTTTCGGATTAAGGACACACATAATCTCACCTTGGTTTAATTATACGTAGAATAGGAAAAGTGATGTAATGCTGCATAAAACCGATACTGAGATTTCAACGGAAATACAAGTTTTGGGATCTCCTGATACCGAAAAAATATCTTTTTTTCTTCAAAACTTTCGTCTATCCGTCCGTCTGGTGCCTGTGGAAACTACTAGCGCCTAAACCATTCGTATGATTTTTTTTCCAAATTGAAAAAACCCCTGTCCATCTGGCTCGAGTCGAAACTTTGAGATTTTGTTAAACATTTTTGAAAATTTGGGGTACTTTACATGAAGCCCTCCGGAGATTTTGACATGTCTTCATTATCTCAAGAACATTTAAACAAATTTAACTAAGTGTAATGGTACACGTTGTATGATTATGAAACACGTTCCTTATATTTCCTTCACATAATCATATTGGTTCCCAACACAGCGTTTGTTTTTAAATTAACGTCTTTGTGAATGAAGTCCATATTAGTATTCCGTGACCGAACAAGCACAAGGTATTGTTGAACGTGCACCGGTTGGCAATACCCAACGAGCTAGAATATTTTACATATAGTGGCTGAAGCGCCAACATACAATAACAATTTAGTTTATTAATATTTATATATAAATACGTACACTGTACATTATAGTTATTATAAAATATTTATGATAAAACGTATTTTGTTGATATTCAAAATAAAACTGTTGACAACACTCCTTTCTCATCCCTTTCGTTCCAAACTGTCTGCAGCAGAGACTGTCTCCAACACAACGGTACAATGGAGGGGATCCGAGCATTGGCTGGACTATCGAAGCTTCATAAATCGGCAGTAAATTTTCACTCCTGGTCGGAATGTCGCGCGTAGTTCCCAAGCGACGTCATATATCATATGACACAAATCGGCTCTGGTGCAGCTATCTACAAAAGACAATTGAAACTACTTGGACCTCTCGGTAACAAATCCTCCCATTTACGTGACTACAGCCTGCGCCAGATCCACAATAATCAATAACATTTAAAAAATTTTAATACGCGCCCAATTGTAATTGGTCACAATAGACCAATGTTTAAACAATTTATATTGAAATTGTTGAAAAGTCTCACTTGGCAATATATTTACAAATTTTTGCACACGAATGTCTATTTTTGTGATGAAAGTTTTTATATTATCGACATAAAATCATCAAAACCCTTTTGTTTTTAGATTGATTTATTGTTTCTGTTATATGAATCAAGTTACTCAGTTGTAGGTTTACTAATTGACAATTATATAATCATAGAAAAGCAACCATTCTCACTGTTTTTTTTCCTTTAACTGAGGTCATGCGTCAACACAATATTTCTGACGGTTAACCAATTTTCGGCTAGTAACGAGCGCGTGCCAAATAATAAATAATCTCAGCTAAGTGTGCAGCTCAGGGTGCGACGCAGTCATTTCTTCCCGATATTCCGATTGAGTTTGATAAATAATCGGTGTAACGCCTATAAATTGTTTAAACTTTGGAGAAAAAAATTCCAATCATATCTTCGCGCAAATTTCAAATTTTTAAACAGATAAAATTTGTTTATACCATTTTCACGATTGTCCACATTGTTTAAATATCTGAAAAATGTATGTTATAGAATTTTATGAGACGCATTCTCGGATGCGGCATCAATGTCGGAGTTCTCAAATTATTGATGTTTTGTTTGTGAATGCAAATACCCATAATCACTATTTTGGGCAAGTTAAAATATGACGTAATTGATAGTACTACTTACCTGTCAGTTTTTTGTGTCCGAACCAAACCAACGCGGCTTGGCCTACCGAGATGACCTGTCCGTCCTAGTGTTTCTTACTCTTCGCTGCTATTTCGCACACAGAGGCGGCCAACGCATGCGCGCCACTGGCCTCCTTCCTTCTTCCCACACACTTCTTCAGCGAAATGACGTCTGATCCTCAGCGCTCATGCTCCAATATGTCGTTTTTCTTCATTGTTTCGGGAAAACATTAATTACAAATTTAAAAATCCGGCCGTTCTCGAATTCTAATTCCTTGCTCACAAATGTAAAGTTAGAGTTTACAACACCAGGTTTAAAATATCGATGTTCATAAACAAAGGATTTTTTTATTTGATGTATTACTATCATCGATGTTTTCTTTACAATATCGAATTACTAATTCAGAAATCCGCTTGAAATAATTGAAGTCACTTCTCAGGCATCGTCCCAAACTTTTCAGCACGAACCTTTACAGCTGCCCGTCTTTGAGAATTTTACTCAAGTGGTCGGTCAAAAACCGGTGTTTAGACATGTGTCTATTTAAATCTCTTCCATTTTGTTAAGCGGGCAGACGGTACACTTGTGCACTTAATCGTCAAAATATTATTACAAAATGCATTCAAATGACTTTATTCATATTTATGTTATTTATTGAATACACAGTGGATATGGCTAACATGTCTTTTTAAATCTCTCTTGCTTACATAACGGATCCCACATAGTGAACACACAAATGGCTTCTCCCCAGTGTGTTTCAGCATATGTACATTTAAGTTCCAGGATTGCGTTGTCGCATAGGGGCAGACACTGCACTTGTAAGGCTTCTCTCCCGTGTGCACCAGCTGGTGCCTGGTCCAATGGGAGGATATGTTGGTGGCGTAGCTGCAGTGGCTGCACTGGAATCGGCCGCCTCGCGGCGCCACCATCGCCATCCCGAGCCGTGCCTCCCCTGCGCACCCAAGAGAAAAGTCACATTGCGAGATTTTTGGATTAGATACTAGCATCCGCACAAGGAAAACCTCACAGGCCATTAGATAGTCTGGAATTCAGACCTGGGCGTGGGAATACCCTTTTGTCTTTTTAAGTTGCAGATTTGCGACGTCGCGTAGTCACGCAGCGTGCTTGAGCCTTTTCTCCAGTGTGTTTTCGCGTGTGCTTATGTAAGTTGCCGACATCCGTTGTAGCGTAGGCACAGACCGTGCAACGTTGAAGGCTTCTTCTCTTACATTTCTCCCCGGTGTCGGATACGTATTGTTTTTTTTTTTAACTGGAGAGGGAACTTGCGACATGCTGGAGAAGCCGCCATAACGTGCACTTGTAAGGGCTTCTCGCCCGAGTACGGAGAGTAATCAGTATGGACAGATGTATAACGGAACCTCTCTTTTCTGAGTGGCAGCGGAGACACGAGTCACGCCGCTGGTGCGTGGTCCAAGATGGAGAGGTATGTGTTTGGGATAGTAGTCGCCAGTGTGCTGCACTGGAAGCGGCGCCACGCGGCCACCGCGCCACATGCCGCGCAGTGCAGAGCCCCCACCGGTTTCCTCAAACATCGCCTGCGGACCCCAAGGGCAAACACTCACTGCCGCCCCTCTGGGTGAGGTACAACATTCCGCGCGGAGGGAAGCGCTTTAGCCCTTAGCCACGTTTTCAATCCTGGCTCGCTCTTACGCGAAACTTCATTAGGTGGCACTGCGTTAGCAACTAGTCTCTCGAGCGGACGAAGTCCCATTGGGCACAAACGGCGTTTAGATTTGCATAAAAGAAACCAAACATTTGGGAAACACAAAATGGGTGTAGATTAATGGCTTCGATGGAAGACAATTTGGCATTAATTGGCAGAAGCAATGTTTTAGGGATGAAATAAATTTGTCTTCATCTGGGTTTAGATTATCCCTGTCTTAGTATCAAGTTTTTTATTGTAATTTACTTGGCATGGTATTCGATTTCATTACTAACTACTA
The DNA here is from genome assembly GCA_017312745.1 of Gryllus bimaculatus. Taxonomy (NCBI): domain Eukaryota; kingdom Metazoa; phylum Arthropoda; class Insecta; order Orthoptera; family Gryllidae; genus Gryllus; species Gryllus bimaculatus. The sequence continues at coordinate 7,152,519 of BOPP01000053.1, read as the reverse complement.
TACCTGTTAATATTCTTTCTCCGCATGTACTGACACATACAGGCAGTTTCAGACCAGTTGTAGATTGATAGTTCATTATTCTACTCTGTGGAGAGCAAAGCTTTCTTCAACATGACTGACAGAATGTAAGAGTAAGGAAAAAGCCAATCAATTTTCTTACTGATCAAAATTCGCTATACTCGATTCTCACTATTCGAGTACTCATACGCGGAATTGCTTCAAACAGAATTACCAGAACTTCAATATAGTAGAATTCTGGGGAGAAGAGAGTTATAGCACCGCGGGCCCCTTATTCCCAGCATGCTTTAAGTGTACAGTCAGATCGTTCTTCATATATCCATCATGTAAAGGTAATGAATATATTATTATTATTATTATTATTATTATTATTATTATTATTATTATATTCTTTTTTTATTTGAGCATGTGAGCGGTGTGCAGGTGGAGTTGTATCTTCACAATTGTAGGTAGTTGAACGAAGCATTTGTAGAAAGACGCTGAACAAATTTTGAACTTTTTCGATTTTCTAAATATTAGGGTTTTCAACAAAAATGTAGTTAATATATCGGTTTGAAATTCAAGTTGCCGCGACATCTGCCAGATCAATTGTGGAGAAAATCAGCTGAACGGTTTAGCCGCGTTTTACAGTCGGTCGGACACATTTTGAAGTCAATCTATTTTTTTGTCTCAAGGACCCACAAAACATGGATTCTAGTTGCACCACGTGTGAGAGGGTGTTTTGTTTACAATTACAAAAAACCAATCCATTAAGGTGCGTAAAAAATGGACCTATATGAAGTAAAAGAAGATAAAAATATCTACATGTAATGTCTTTTACATTTTTTTTACTAACGGTTTAGCCGTGAGAGCATTGAGAAATTGGGTAATTTAAACAAAATATACGAAAAACGGGAATGATTACACTTTGTATCTATATAAATTAAAAAGTATCAATTTTCGTAAATATTAAGCTGATATGAAATGAAAGAGGGTACAGTTGCCAACAATCTGTGTTTTCTTGAATCAATTGTACCGCCGTAAGCATGTAAAATATGCCAGGATGTTACTGTGAAAACGGCACTGCACTTAACCTCCTTCATCTCTCAGTCACTAAGTTCTTTATGTATTTACGTCTGTTGAGGCTGCGAAATATTACTTAGACGAATTGGGAGAGCATTAGCAGAAACTGCAACGAAATAGCCAGGGCACTACTGCCTTAGTGACCTCGGCTCTTCAGATGGGTTATATTAATTATTATTATTATTACTATTATTATTAATTATTGATGCTTAATATTTCCCGATTTTCCATGACCACATATGCTTATTTTAGCGCTCACAGACATCGTCATTCTTTGCGGCCCACTGCCCATGAGGCATCATAGCCTTTCAACGCAAGACTATTCATTGTCGGCCATCGAAAACACTCGCTGTGGTTAAAAATCCGCTGGGGATCAAACATATTCTTCCATTTAAAAAAAAAAAAATTATGTACCGCTAGGACTGCAGAAGGAAAAAAATCTTCCGATTTAAGAACACTCCTGCACAAAAACATGCCTACAATTTAGTGAAGAAATGCGTGGATTATGTTAACGAAGGGTTTCTTAGAACAAATATAAAAATCGATGAAATATGTCACCATATTATTTGCGTGTATGCCCCACATATGATGAAACACAGAAAAATGAAGTGCCTTTTTAATCAAATTTTTCCTGTTTTAATTATCTTACTAGGCCTTATCAGGGTTTAATTTTTACCTAATTATTGAAGAGGATTTTAATTTTCAAATATTTTCCCTCAACTTTCATCTTTAAACATATAGTTGGTGACAATGAACTTGAATACCAATTTATTAGGCTCACTTATGAGTGAATAATGTTTAGAAAATATAATATTTTTTATCAGTCGAACAACCCTTGTAAAAAGTAAACTCCGTTTTTCGCAGCGAAATAAACAGTTCCACTAAGATTAAACGTTTTCTCCAGAAAATCACTTATAGACATGTATAGTTTTCGCAGCTATAATTTGGAAAATGAAAACTTTATCCAATTAAACCCAATTTTTGAAAGGCTTGCAACATGGCACCGAGGTTCTTAGGCATGCCCAGACGTGTGTTCTGCGACGAATCCAAGGACGACACACTCATCAGTGCCTGATACCACCAGACGCGTGTTCGATGCTTTCGTACATGAACTTGCCATCCTGGCGTCGGAGTCACCAGATGACAGATGCGTCGGTTTATTTCCTGGTCTTAAAGTGAATAAAGACTTCAGTACACGGACTAAGAATCGCATCCTCAGTGCACGAAAGAAGGGTTCTCGATAATAATCGGTCCGATAGGAAGTGTGTAAATTGAGTCTTCGACCGAACACCGCCTTCAAGACACGCCTTCGGATCTCTCCGACGGATCTGCGAGGACTACTTACAACAGCAACCATTAACAATGTTTCGGCTGTTACCCAAATACTCAACTTGGCTGAGACAATATGTTTTGGAATATTTCGGAAAAATTGAAAACAAATGAGAGCAACATACCATGATCGGTGCAACACAAAAAATCAAAGTGTAAAAGAAATCTAAATTGTAGAGCCATACAATAATGTTCATATCACTCGAACAGAAGAAAGATGTCTAATCTCCATAGATGAATGCAATTCTTAGTATCATAATATCATTTTCGATTTGTGATATCAACCAAAATGGAAATCTGTTTAGTCAAGAAACACATATTTATTAAAAGTGAAAATAAACGGTATCATTACAACCTGCGTATTTACAAGCACACATTAATTATAAATTTAGCCTACATATTACATGCTCCACTATGCCAGTTTTGTTTATGAATCTTCAAGGATATGTTGTGTGCATAACATTTGCCACAGATTGAACACTGATACGGCTTCTCCCCAGTGTGCTTCCGCATGTGCACATTTAAGCTGCACAGTCGCGACGAATTGAAAGGGCAGAAAATGCACTTGTAAGGCTTCTCTCCCGTGTGCACACGCTGGTGCCTGGTCCAAGCTTGGGAGTAGTTGGTGGCATAGCCGCAGTGGTGGCACTGGAAACGGCCGCTCCGCGGCGCCACCGTCGCCTTCCCTCGCCGTGCACCCCCTGCGAACCCAAGGGCAAAGTCTCATTGCGCGCTCTTTGGGTTAGCCGTAAACATCCCCGCAAGGGAAGATCATTGTCCATCACCTAGGTTTTTTGTCCTTGTGCGTGAACTTCATTATTCATTAGCCAAAAGGAAGCGTGTAAATTGAGTCTTCGTCAGTATCTCGTCTTCAAGACTTCAGGTCTCGCCAACGGATCTCGTCCACGGCGAGCCTACCAATGTTACTCAAACCAGCAATCACTAACGATGTTTCAGCTACGTCTATTTTTACAGCCACAAACCATCCGGCATTTTATTCGACCCATACATTCGTTAATTAAAACACACGCACACAGAAAACACTCATTCATCGTAGCTTAGGCAAATTCTTGTAAATAATTAAGAATAATTCCATTCAAAAAATAGCAAAAGACAATGTTCGACGAATCACAGAAAACATAGTTTTAAGAAGTAAAACTATTGCTGTCGAAACAATACGTACTTCCTTGATCGTATTTTCACGAAAAATGACGCGAAAAGTACTCATATGTTCAAACAATTCTACATGACTTTATTTCAAAATCCGTCTCTAAGGAACAGATTTAAGTAGGGGATATATATTTAGGTGTGTGTGTGTGTACCATTGGGCTGCACGGGTCTGCTGGAAAAAGCCAGAAAACAAGAAACTAAATTCGTGTTGTACAATGAAATATCATCTGAACTATCGAAAGATGTCCAAATTACACCAATGAATGTGATTATTAGTCCCGTATTGCAATTTTAGAAACGTGAGATCAAAGAAAATAGAAAAAACTGAGTAAACAACAACAATTTATTAAAAGTGAAAAGGAACGGCATTACAAGCTGCGTAAACACAAGAACACTGTAATACATTTAGCCTACTCATTACACGCTCCACCATGACAGTTTTGTTGATGGGTCCTCAAGGATATGTTGTGTGCGTAGCATTTGCCGCAGAGTGAACACTGAAACGGCTTCTCCCCGGTGTGTTTCCGCATGTGCACATTCAACTTGCCAAGCTGCGTCGTAGAGAAGGGGCAGAGCGTGCACTTGTAGGGTTTCTCGCCCGTGTGCACGCGCTGGTGACGGTTCCAATTCGAGTGGTCGTTGGTGGCGTAGCCGCAGTGGCCGCACTGGAAGCGGTTGCCTGGCGGCGCCACCGTCGCCCTCCAGCGCCGTGCACCGCCTGCGCATCCAAGGGCAGAGCCTCACTGCGCGCTCTTTGCGTTAGGCGAAAGCATCAGCGCAAGGGAGCTCCAATGATATTGGCCAACGCCAATATGTAGATTTGATATCGTCCTACGCGTATACCTTCATTATTCGGAAGCCAAAAGGAAGCGTTTACAAAATTGAGTCTTCTTGAGCACATCGCCCTCAAGATGCACCTCCAGGTCTCACCCGTGGATCTCGTTCACGGCGACTCTCCAATAAAATAGCAACCACTAACGATGATTCAGCCAAGTCTATTATTAGTCTCGTGATTCGGTCTATTCCTTCGTTTTTTACAAACATACTCTCCCCCCTTGCACACGTATTACTCACCCAAACATCTTAGCTTAGCCAAATGTTTTAGAAAAAAAATCAACTGAAATAAATGAGCAAAAATGTTTATTGAAGCGAAGAAAACGTTTTAGGTGTTTTTAGGAAGGACATCCAGAAAGGAAGAATACAAAAGCTGAGTAGGATATGGGAGTATTTTTTTGTAGAAGTTAGCAACAATGACATTTAGTCGGTTTCTTAATACACTAAGAACTCGGGTCATTGGAAGTCAGTCAGTTATAAAATATCGTCGCAGCAGCTTTTGACCCACCGACGTCAACCATTGATTTATTGCTTAATGATTCCGGGCTGCTAAGGTCATTTGCCCAGTAAGTGTAGTGGATATTTTCTCAGGATGTGCCGGTGATCTTCAGAGCCGGCTCAGAAGAGCATGTGATGCTGGTTCGTTGTGCGAGTCTTGAAACCCTTCAAGAAAGTTTTCTAAATATTGCACGAAGTCTCCTCGATAAGATTGTGTCGGTAAAACTTGGATTTAGGAAGTTGTGTGCACGGTGCGTGCCAAAACTATTGGCTCCGCAGCACAGAAAATCGCGTTTCGGCAGCACGTGAATTGCTTAAAGAAAAAGATAGGGTAAATCCTTTCTGGGATCAATTGCGACTGGGATTGAACGTGCTTAACTGCCGAGTCAAGATATATAGTGCTGCCAAGCCCATATACCAACAAAATTTCAAAATTCAACATTCTCAGAGAAAAATCATGGCATCCGTCTCATACGACTAGACCTGGGAAGGGTTGTTGTTGATCGATTTCATGACCTATGGGATCACCATCATTCCTGCTATCTATTTTGAGACCCTATAGAAGTTGAAACAAAATAGCGGTGCTCCAGAATGGCACAGACTTTGCCGTTTTAGTTTTCTATTTCCTTTGATCTCTGCTAGCTACATGAACTTGCCACATATTCTTGGCAGCAGCCATCTATCGCCACCCAATTTTTTTTGAAATTTTCATTAATTTTTCGGTTTCCTAATAGTATAAGAGAAATATTGTTTGAAGAATATTACACAACCTAATGGCACCAATATTAACCACCTAATGGCAATTTCCTTTGCGTAATTTGGAGCCGTTTTCAAAAATTGGCGTTTAAGCTCTCCTGTAAATTCAAAATTTGAAGCTCTTTTCCACAGAAAGTGAAACATTAACTCACAAATACAGTAGTGTTTACAAATTGCTGAAAATGCGCAAATTAACGTCGTGAGAGATATTTAAAATAATTACATTACAGTAATTTTTGAAAAAACTAAAAATACTCCGTAATGAACTTTACGTCTTATTGAAGAGTGCAATTAGCGCTATCCGTTCGAAAAGTGTGAAGACAAAATTTGGAGCCATTTATCAGAAAATGGGGATTGAGCGAGATTTGACCGAAATAGTTTTCACAGAAAATGGTTTCATTTTTCGATAAAATTTGTGTAATTATTTAAGTGTACATACTCATAAATACAATAATGTGAATAAATTTTCGCTAGTATAAAATTAGTAACGACATGAGAGAAGTAAAAAAAAGTACAATTTTTGACATTTTCGAAAAAGGAGAATTGAACAATATGTTGTTTATGTGATCTTATAGAGTACATATAGCACTATCCCTTCCAAAAGTTTAAAGAAAAAATTTGGAGTAGTTTTAGAGTAAACGTTTTTGTATTTTTTTAAAATTGCACAAGCTGCACGAAAAATAGCGCGAAAACGGCTAAAATTTTCTAAGAAAGTACATGACCTTAATGAAAGAACTCGCCATTGCCCGAGACTTCATGTAAAGTACCCCCAAAAATTAATGACTGTTTCGAAATCGCAGAGCTCCGTCTCTCTGTAGGTTGACATTTCAATTTGAATAAATCCTACACATGGTTTACGCGCTAGTGTTGTAAACACTTTTTCTTGTTCTTGTATTTTTTTTTAAATGCAAACAATATTTCGCAAAGTGCTAACATTTTCCAAAACATGTATATGACCTTCATGAAAGAAGAAATTCTGGACAACAAATTTTATTTGAAGGAAAAACCTCAAACTTCAATTTTGTACTTGAAGGAAGACCCCGAACAAAATTCAAATTTTTGAAAATTCAGAGTAAACAGTGAAAATCAGACCTATGCCAGGTATATTTTTACTCTATTCTTATACGAAGTTTGGAGAAGTTTTTGAGAAAATTTTGAAAATGCGTCAGGAGCTTAATGTCAAGTACCCCCAAATTTTAAAGAAAGATTTTCAACATTTCAAAGCTTCGACTCGAGCCAGATGGACTGGGGTGTCTTCAATTTGGAAAAAATTCTACACATGTTAAGGAGGTAGTGTTGTTCACAGACGGTCAGATGGACAGTTTGTAAAGAACCACTTTTTCGGTAACAGGGAACCCCAAAACAAGTATTTCCGTTGAAATTGAGAAATCGATTTCCCGCAGCATTACATTAACTTTTCCTTTACTACGTATACGGAAAAGTAAAAATTGCCTTGACATCAACGGCGATGAGGAGAAATCACATACTATTACGGCACATATCCTGAAAATCTCAATAAAATATATTCATTTTCCGATTTTGAACAAGTGATGTATTCTTACATTCTGGGTTTCTTCCATAGAAGTAAAATAAATTTTAAAGTGTTGAAACAGGGCCCTATGTGAACAGTTGAAAGAGCCCCGGAAAGCCCTAATGAATATAATTATTGCTCGCTTATTATAATTTTGAGATACATATTCCACAAACAATGAAAACATAACAAAAAAAAAGTCAGAAGAACAGATCAATTAAAGTGAAAAGGAATGGCTTCATTCCCAGATTCGTAAGCACAGATACACATTAATTACATAAATAGCATTTAGCCTACTTATTACTCGCTCCACTATGACAGGCACCTTTGTTTCTTGAAGGATACGTAATGTGCATAACATTCGCCACACTGCGATCACGCAAAACGCTTCTCCCCGGCGTTTTCCGCCTGTGCACATCAAAGTTACTTCGATCAGTTAGGGCGTACGGGCGAAAAATGCACTTTTGATGGCTTCTCCCCGGTGTGTTTTCGCATGTGGACACGTAAGTTGCTCGTATCCGCCGTAGCATAGGGGCAGAAGGTGCACTTGTAAGGCTTCTCGCCCGTGTGCACGAGCTGGTGTCTGGTCAAGTGAGAGGAGTAGTTGGTGGCGTAGCCGCAGTGGCTGCACTGGAAGCGGCGGCCCCGCAGCGCCACCGTCGCCGTCCCGCGCCGTGCACCCCCTGCGCACCCAAGGGAAAGTCTCATTGTGCGCTCTTTCAGTAGGGTATAAGGATCCGCGCAAGTGAAGCTCATACACTGAGAGCTACTGTTTATTCGGTCTGCGCGTAATCCAAAATTCATAAGGAAGAGCTGGGTACCTAAGGTTGGTCATTCGGGCAGGCCAAATCACATTTGGTACCAGCTACGTATAGGTTTGCATTTGAAACGAAGCAACCCACCAGGATTTTACAAGTCAAAACTGATTAGGCAAAACCCCATTTTACATATAGGCATTTGTGCAAGGAAAAACATTTTTCGCGGGCTAATGGCAGAGATCTCTCAGAAAGAAAAAAACTTGGACACCAGCTGAATTAAAATATATAATTATTTATTATAGTATTATGTATTTTAATTAATATTAATTGTTCAGGCGGCGAAATAGTCTAAGAAAAGTTGGGAGAGCATTTTGATGGAAATGGCAACGGAACATCGCCTCTTCTGTCTCAGTAGTTAGTCAGTACAAGAGCGTTGGAAAAGAGACGAACACAGATTGACAAGGTATTGTTACTTGGAGAAAAGATTAACGAAGTATGGGCAGTTGTCAACAATTACCTCTGTCCAAACGAAAACTGACCCTTCCTTACGAATTGCGTGGACTTTTTTACGTGATTCCACTACATAAGTGCCTGGCACACTCTGGGTCGAAACCTTGAAGACGTTCAAACGCTTTTACTCAGCTTTCCGCATTAGCTTGTGGTGACAAGGCGAGCAGGCGGCTGCGATAGAAAATTCTCAGCATTTAGACAATGCAAGTTTTAGCGGGAGTGTCTGGAGGATCTTCCCAGGAGCTGGTGCGATCTTTCGGTGACGCTCCGCACTAATAGAAGAAGTTGAAAATCGCTTCAAGGAAGAAGAAATGAAGGTTTGACCAACAGAGAGAAATTCGCGCGGCCTTTTTGGGGGAAAATTAAGACTATCTCGGGGCGCCAAGTTTAAATGTATGATCCTTTCTCTAAAACGCCTTCAAAGAACATCAAACGCCCGTGAAAGAAGACAAAGGCGCCAAATTTGAAGTAATTTGGCCGGCAATGTGTCCAAACATTAAATATATTATTTGTATACTTGGGTCTTGATATCATGGCCGTCTTCGTACTTATAGATAACGAACCCAAAGCCCGGTTTCGCTGAAATAATGAGAAATGCTCACAGCTTTGCAAAGTGAGGAAGGTTGTAATTCTGATGAAAGATAAAGCGCGCTCAAGTGAGTTATAATACGTCAATCTCGTCACGTGTCTTAGCTCTAGATGTGGAAAATAAACAAAACAAGCGCAAACGCTGATAACTCTAGCTTGCAAACGCCGTATTAATTACACCCCAAATATCAGATAACTACATATTTGTACTTCAAGCAAATTCTAATGTGGCTTCCTCAAGTTTGCATTTAGATGTGGGTGTCACGGCATTCACTTCGGTAAAAGCATTGGTGTCGAAATCGATGCCTAGGGTCCGGTTTGACTGAATTATGTATAAAAGCCATTTGTTTCGGAGAGCGTGAGAAAAGAGATTCGTGTGCACACATATATTTCCTATTAATTTGTGAGTTCAGAGGATGGGACCTTAAACGATTTGCATTGAAGTTAGAAAATAAAATGCTTCTGCTAACATTTATTTTAATTACTCTGCTAGTCATTCACAGGGAGACTTTTACACAATAATAATAAAGCATTTTAATTCTTAAATATCTCTTCTCGACCTTAGAATAGATTACACATTTTAATACTGTAGCGGCACGTCATCCGTGAACAAAGGCTCGATCAGCTCCACCCCATCTCAGTAATTGCAGCATTCGGCGCGGGCACCCGCGTGCGTTTGTGGGTCAGAGGAACCTGTCCCCCTTTTAGACAAAGGGCACACGCGAAACTGTCTACAAAATGGCCCCCGGCCGTCGAGGCACGGTTCGGCGCTGGCGGAATTTAGGACCACGCATCTCCCTCAGCCAGGTGCGTCTCCTCGCGGCAGTGCCTGCGTCTGACAACAAAGTCAGCGGTTTTTTTAAAATTTTTTAATTAGACCTCATCTGTGAGGAATCTGCGAGGCATCGTGGCGAGACGGCCAAACGGTTCTTTCGCAGAAGCCGCGCGACGCAGCTGCCGAATGCGTGTGGGGGCAACAACCCACACCGCGCATTTGCGCTGGGCCACAGCGTGTCTTTTTTGCATTTGCGCCGACTTGGAAACGCACGTGCGGCTATTCGTGCGAAAGAAATCCGTGCTAACGAGCGAACTCTACGACCCACCGCCGTCAACATGCAGGAGGTGGCACTTTTGCAAGAACTGCGAGAAAAACAGTTAAAAACGTCTGCCTCCTCCCATAACCCAGGCACGAGGGCAGACTAAACCAGACTAACCTGAGTTAACCGACAAATTATTGTCAACGGCCAATGGAATGACGGAATCACGATGACGAATGAGGAAATCACAATGCAACAGCACAAGTTCCTTGTTCCCCATATCCCTTCCCCTTATTCCCTTCCAACATCCTTCTCACCCCACCGTTCAGAATCCCAAACAAAACAATCTACCTTTCCCTAATAAAAGAACCCTTCTACTCAGGGTTGGAAAAAAGTTTTTTTAAATACCCCAACCCACTGGGTTTATTTGGGTTTGGTTTTTTGGGGGTTTAATTGAAATCGTTTGAAAAGCATTTTTATTGATTTAAAGATTTATATTCATTTAATTGCATTAATTTATTTAAATATAAAACTAACATATATTTACATTAATTACTAACAGAAGATTTATTTATTAGTTGGTCTAATGAATTCTCATTTTCCATACTTGTTATATTAACAAAATATTTAAATTACAAAACCCCAATGTTAGTGTTAAAATGTTTCTTCCTAGCTATTAGAACCATGAGCTCATTGCGTTAAGTTGGTAGGCAGACTTCGTCGCTCTCTTGCGATGTGTAACTTCCCTGGCAGTTAATGTTGTCAGGAATAAATTAATTTTTGCCCAATTAATAAAATGATCCAATAGACATTTTCGTTACCTCCCTTCTCTTCCATCCCTTCATTATAGGAATGAACCAGCGATCCGACTGAGCTAAACGTTACAATATGGAATAAAGTTGTAATTTTCATTTAAAGTATTCAGATTATTACAATGTTCTTTAAGAGACCATGTTGTAGACCAAAAAGCTTCCAATTCGTGTTGGAAATATCTGTAATATAAAATTATAAAATATTAAATTATCATGTAACAATATTTTGGAAATTCCATTGTAACATTCTTATTTGTATTTAATATTTCATATTTTTCAAGTATTTTTTTGTGGGTTTTACTTTTTTTAAAAGGGTGAATTTGTTTGGTGTTGAGGAAATTTTGCCAACTCTGCTTGTACCTAACACCCAGACCCTCAATCCCCGCTCCTGCACAGGAGAAAGGAGTGGCCAGAAGGCCCTTTATATATATATATTAATATATATATATATATATATATATAATAATAATATATATATAATATAATATATTATATACACATGGGGAAGGACTAGACAAGGAAAAGGAACGACGCTTTGTGGGCGTTCGGTGGGCCCTTTGTTAGGGTACTGCGCCGACATTCACCTGGTATACACCGGAGACACAACAGTCCGTTCAGAGCATCCGAACCCTAAAACTTAGCATCAAATAAAAAATTTCGGGATCTGAATAAGGCGAAAATGGAAGTTTCGTCAAGAACTACTGGTTTATTAAAAGTGAAAAGGAACTTCATTACAAGCTGCGTATACACAACACACACATTAATACGGCATTTAGCCTTCTAACTACATGCTCCACTATGACAGTCAAGTTCATGTTTCTTCAAGAATATGGTGTGCGCATAACGTTTGCCACACACTGAACACTCTCTCCGGTGTGTTTCCGCATGTGCACATGTAAGTGGCCAGACAGCGACGTGGAGAAAGAGCAGACCGTGCACTTGTAAGGCCTCTCCCCGGTGTGTTTCCGCATGTGCACTTTCAAGTTGCCGAGCTGCGACGTCGAGAAGGGGCAGAGAGAGCACTTGTAAGGCTTCTCCCCCGTGTGCATGCGCAGGTGCCTGGTCCGATGAGAGGAGTTGTTGGTGGTGTAGCCGCAGATGCTGCATTGGAAGCGGCCGCTCCGCGGTGCCACCGTCCACTTCCCTCGCCGTGCATCCCCTGCGCACCCAAGGGCAAAGTCAGATTGCGCACTCTCTGCATTAGGAATAAGCCTCCACGCAAGAAAAGCTCATTCCCAATTATCTCGGTTTGAAGTAAGGTTCCTGTGGAAGCAACACCTCATTCAGTACATTTTGTCTGTTAACTGACACGTTCTTTAAATCTCCGCTAACGATTCAGATTAATGGGTGATACCTGATACGTCCACCCGAATGGTCAGCATTCACGTTAGTTTCATTCCGGAGGATGGCGGTGTTTGCTTCCTCTCTGGATGGAGCGATCCGGCGGCGAAATTCACGACGGTTTGCGACGCACCCCCTTCCATGTATCTCCACGAGCGGGGAACTGCCTAAATTGAGGCAAGATCTAAGCCATGGTCTGTCTTCCGACATGTCTTAAGAGTATTGCTTGTTAACGCATTTCTGGGGTTGTGAGTATAGAAAAGCAGAGAATAGGGCAAAGAAAAGGAAGTTTGCTGGCGATCCGTGGGCCGTACTTCCACTGTATTCGACTGGCATATATCGGAGAAACCACGGTAAAGAACCGGTCAGAGCTTCAGGCGTCTGGAACTCTCGTTCAGACAGCGGCTGGATTCTTCGTAACTATCTGTAGTGCGTCCTAGGCACTTGATTGCAGTACATCGCTTGTTCCTTCTCAGCCAGCGCTTACACGCAACACTCGCCGTGCTGGATACTCAGATTGACATGAAATTTTACCAGCTAGTTCAGCACCTTTCAATATCCATAAATATTGTTTTGTAAGTGCTAAGAAACATTGCAATTAGTGGTTTTACCACAATTCATTACCTTTCATGACCGACTACCTGTCGAAGCGCGGAAATCGCCCACCGCTGCCGCTATCTGCCTTTCTGTTGTCAGATTGTTGCCTGGGGGCGGATCAATCAGTGTGTTAAAAACGAGTGTTTACATGGCAGGCTCGGAAAGACGTGGTCGAACACACGCGTTAATAATCCAAATATAATTATTGCAAAGATATACGTCCCGTAAATGTTACATCGATACGGGGCAAATTAATAAATACTTTTTACTTTTGCTTAGAAACAAAATTTTCACAATAACAAGTTCCAATAAAAAAGGGTCAAAACGTAAGTTCAACAATGTCATCAAGTGCACCACAGGTAAGTTTATTATTAAGTTTTCTTAAAAATTGCATTATTATATATCCTTACAACAGACAACGGTAGCATTATTAACCAATGTTACCGTGCTCTTGAAAATAACTCGTTCTGCTACAGATGAGCACAGGCATTCCCCGATGAGTTTTCTGTTTCCTTGGGTCTCCTTAAAGAAGAGCAAAACTCCATCCATATAAAAAAATCATTGAAAAATGTCGAGCCATTTTTAAGAAAATCTTGTTAAGGCGTTACTGTGTTAGCGAAATTTGAACCTCTTTTCATATACAACTATTGAGCTTAAGTAAAACTTCATAGGACGCCATTTCAAGCACTTCTAGTCACAAATGCAACAGTGTTTACAAATAGATGGAAATGTCCATAACAAAAACGTGAGAGCTATCAATGAATTACATATGTGTAATTTTTTAAAAAAACAACAAAAGAATATAGTAAACTCAACTTTTTGTCATATTGAACAGTACAATTAGCTCTATCTGTTGGAAAAGTTTAGGGAAAAAATAGAATCATTTTTGAAAAACGTTTGTTCGAGCGGCTTGAAAATCCGTAATTTTGAGCTCATAAAAGAGAAAACTGTTGAGATTTCGAGGAACTTAATCTGACATTATTTGAAACACATATACTCATAAATACAGAAGTGTGAACCAATTCCCGCTAATATAAATATTAACAACCTGAAAGTAAAAAAAATTGTAATTTTTGAAAAAACAAAAATAAAATAATATGGCATTTATATCATCTTACGGAGTGTATTTATCACTTACACTAACAAGAGTTTAAAGGAATATGTACGTGTTTTTTATAATTACAAATATTTCAAGCAATATCGCTCGAAAAATACTAAAATTTTCAAAAAAATATATGACATTATTGAAATAACTTATTATGAGAAACAAATTTTATTTGAAGGAAAAATCTCTTCTTTCAATTTTGTAGTTGTGGGAAGACGCCAAAAAAAATTACTTTTACTTATTTGCATTCGTTTACAAATGCAAATAGGTTTTCTATAACTCTCGAACGAAAATGTCTAGTTACTTTAAAATATTACTACGAATAATCTCACGCTTCTTTAAAATTTATTATTATTTATTTATAGTTAAAATGATGCTAAGGGATTCGCCTGAAACTGAAAACGCGCTCAGATCTTCTCCCCCATACGCCACATACGATATTTTAGTTTTTTGGCTAAATGAATCTAAATTCAAACTTTTGAAATTTTTGAAAATTCTGACCTTTGCGACATTTATACGTTTATTTTACTCTAGTCTTAGAATAAATTTAAGAAAACATTTAAAGACTTTTTGAGAAAATTTTGAAAATGGCCTTGGAGCTTCATGTAAAGTACCCCCAAATTTCAAAGTGTTTTTCAAAACTTCGATTCGAGACAGATGGACAGAGATTTCTTCAATTTGAAAAAATCCTACGTAAGTTTTAGCCGGTAGTAGTGTTCACAGGCGGACGTTTTGCCGTCAATTGTTTTTTCGATATCGAGGACCCACTAAACTGGCCCACTTCTGGCTACACATGTCAGCGGATTTGTTTCTTAATTTAGCAACTGGATTTATCAACTTTGTCATCAGGGGATCGCAGTGTGTTTTTTCTAAAAAAAATCCGCATTTTTTGCCTAGTGTTATAAAACATTCCCTATACTAAGTATTTTACTCCGTATATACGTACGTATACGGGAAAGTAAAAAATGTACAAAGAAAAATTGATTGTTAAGAACAAATAAAGATATTGAAATATTCAGTTAGTGATATTGATGCATTTCTATATAAATAAAATTCAATAATTGAGGAGAAATTCTATTTAATTTTGACATCACCGGATATCGTGAACTTCTGATTTAGTGAACCAAAAATGTTATTCCCCAGTTCACTATAACCAGAGTCAACTGTACATTTGCGAGCAACTGTTTTCTCGGATCACTGTAAAATCAACCAATAGCATGGGTTCCAATCACAATTTTATATGTTCTCACATCGGAAATTATCAAACTGTTATTGACTGATTACTTGATTGGTAATTTCGGGCGAGTCAACTGCTAAAGACATTAGTCTCTTAGTATCATGAATTCATCGCTGGAGGTGGCAGTGATCTTCCCCAACCAGGTATTTCCTACGAGCGGGGCACCGTGCGCGTGAGTGGTTGTAAGAACGGAGGGTGAGGAAAGGAGAAGGAAGAGGACCGAAAGATCGCCCACGGTCCAAAGCCCGTTTGCTAGGGTGCTGCTCAGTGTTGATCGATGAAACAACCGATCAGAGCAGCCGGCTGCTTGAATTCTCCCCCGGGCAGAGGCTGAATTCGGCCTTGCTATGTGACGAGCCGAAAATCCTTACATTGTAAGGACTCGAACTCAAGGACCTCCCGGTCAGAGGCACTGCAGTGACGTCAGTTGATGCCCTGAGCCACCTTTGCCCGCAAACTGTTATTCCAAATACAGATGAACGTGTAATGAAAATGTCACCAGCCATTTATTAAAATATCTAAATTGAAAAATATTTAGTGCGAATTCAACTTTATTCTAATTGGTAAGAGATTTTAATAACTGTAGTATATTGAGATGTCTTGACATCATACATGTGCGCTATTTGCCGTAGCTCAGGCCAGCTGACGCTCCTCTCGCCCTGCCCCTTAGCTACGCACAGCTGCCTGCCGAGCCAAAAGGGGCTGGGATCTGTAAAACTTGGGACACCTGCAACGGCGCGAGGGTGACGGCCACACTCACACTTACCACAAAGTGTTTGGAGGAAGGGGGGGGGCACCACTCGGATTGCAGCCTCCAAAGCGAAAAGACCTTAATCTTTTTTTCAATTTCCCCCCTCCAGTTACCTTGGAGAGGCGGGAATTTATTTGTCTTTTGGAGTACATTATGTATAACTGCAGTCGATTTGGCTTGTGCGGTTAGGGAAGACTTTAATGCTTACATCCAAACAAAAACTATCTTATAACTATAACTATATACATTACCACATTGGGGTTAGTTAGTTTTTACTTGTTTTTTTTTTTAATTATTTAATTGGGGGTTCTTGAAATTGTTCTATTTTCTTCTTTTTATTTATTTTTTGTCACTCGTATTCACACTCATAATAATTATATTTACAAACGCATTCATTCATACAAACACACAACACTATATACCCTTTAATGCACGCCACGGCGCCGACTTCACTCAAGCGTCCGTGGCGCCGCGATGTCTTCGGTCTCCTGCGACGTTGGCCCAGCGGAGCGCGCATCCGCGCCGCCCGCGCGGTTTCTGGCATTCGTGAGCATCCTTCATCAAACCGTGGCTCGCATACTTGCCTCCCGCGCTGCCGTGAAAACTCAGATTATCTGTCTCGCAAATGCTCCCTCGCCAAACCTTTGGGACTAGCTATTCTTCTTCACGGACAACACTGCCCCCGGCCACCAGTCATCAGTAGCTCAGGTCATCAAAGTGGTGACTGCCTCCAACCAATAGGCAACCACATCACGTGGAACATTCTAGACGTAGCGAAGGAAACTAATAGCGGCATAGGGTGTCACGTACCACAGGACAGAGTAGTGGAGAGACGTCCGAAAATCACTCGTCACGCTTTTTCAATTCAATCGAGAAAGGCTGTATGAATTACATCGGGCAAAGGCGTATTTCTTTAAAACTTCATCGAGCTCAGAGACTTTTCGTAACTTGGAAGCTACAAAGTTTTCGTTCCATCGGATGCCATCCGCACAGGTACCAGTGCATTAATTGGAACCGTCATTTTCGAGCGAAGTAACTCCACCAAACGGAAATTATTCTTTTCTGCGGAAGCGAGAACGTCCGAAAATCACTCGTCCCGTTGAGCAACATGCCGCGACGTGCACTTCGCCGAGGCTCTACCCAGCCAGAAAAACACACCTTCATCGGAACGAGAGCGAGGGTCTTCAGTCCAATCATCGGCGTGTGCTGCGGACCCAAGACTGATCCAGAAGCGAGCCCGCGCTCGTTCTTCAGCCTGCGACGCCGCCTCTCCTCTCGTGGCGTCAGTTGGCGTGCGCGATTTGAGCGCGAATCCTACAGGATGGCGAGCAACTATCTACAGCGAGGTAACCGAACATTTATCACAATAGACCCTTGTCCAGAATCAAAAGATTGTCACGCGTGTGGACAAAGAGGAAATCGCTTAGTTTCAAAGACAGTAACTGCCCTTGCAACAGAATAGTGTTATTTTGAATAACTGTGTGCCCGCCATTCTGACGGACAACACATAAACCATCAATTGAAAGTGTTTTAACTGATAAGTTAAGAGCACGTGCATCATCCCCACCTAGAGCAACTCACCCTCTTGTGATCTCTAGAGCTGCCGCTCAGGAGGCAGGTTGGTATCGCGCTTGGCGCCCACATATAAATAAATTGAGCTCGAGCGACCTGACAACCTCCACTCTGTGGAACACTCACGTGTCTCGATATGTTGTGGAACCTCAGTAGATTCGCTATGCTCACGTCACCGGCGTATTTCGACTGGTGGTTTCATCACAATATTCTCTATATACCTACGATAATACTTCATTCTATGCCGAGAATCAATTTAATTGGTTGAGAAAAACATGCTTACTTGTGAAGCTGCAAGGCTCTCAGCAACCTTATGAAGAGGCAACGTCATTTTCTAATGCCTTTTCCTCTGAAATTATCTCGGTTGAATCTGAAACTTCAGGTGGCCGTGACCGCTGGAGCAATGCAGCAATACGACTGTCAGAGCGGGCAAACCCGTGCCCGCTCCTGGTTTATAAGTAGACCTCAACCTGGGAAAGATTTATAAAAGCCTTCACGAAAATAATCATTGGGGTCCAACTAGGTCTCCGCGTAGGCAGTCATTGGCCATTATTCGATTTGGCTTCAGGCCTTCGCGTTGAGCAACTATTGGTCGCCCAATCCAGGTTTAGAAGATTCCGTGGGTTTGAAAAAGTTATTGAGTCCCATTTGGGTTTGGTTTTCAGCGAATCAAAACCTCAAAGCCAAATTGTGACTCACATCTACCTTTGGGAGCAGATAAACTGAGGACTTATCTGAAAGACAAAATAAATAAATAAATGAGGGAGAGCGAGAGAGAAAAGAGAGAAAGAAAGAGAGGAAAGAGAGAGAGAGAAAGAAAGAGAAGAGAGAGAAAGAAAAAAAGAAAGAAAGAGAAAGAAAAAAAGAAAGAGAGAGAAAAAAAGAAAGAAAGAGAGAGAAAAAAAGAAAGAGAGAGAAAAAAAGAAAGAAAGAGAGAGAAAGAAAAAAAGAGAAAGAAAGAGAGAGAGAAAGAAAGAGAGAGAAAGAAAGAGAAAAAGATAGAGAGAGAAAGAGAGAGAAAAAGAGAGAGAGAGAAAAAGAGAGAGAGAGAGAAAAAGAGAGAGAGAAAAAGAGAGAGAGAGAGAAAAAAGAGAGAGAAAAAGAGAGAAAGAGAGAGAGAAAAAGATGGCACCATGTCGGTCATCCTGCACAAAAAGAGAGGAACTTTGCTCTTTTAAGAATTTCAAATATTGCAATTTTCGAAAATTCAAAAAACTCTTTTTCTCTACCAGAGGTAAAAATTTAATTAATAATGTGAACCATTTTTTAAAAGTTTGTATAAAAAATTGTATGAAGGTAGACAATCTCAACACACTGACGGACAGAAGTTCACCCTGACCTAATTTTGTGGTATCAAAAACTCACAAAATATACATTCTGACTACGCAACTTTTTAGAGGAAGGTAATTACTACGTAGTGGAAGAGATTTCCACTTATTTGGTATCAGGATCCCACAAGAGGAGTTTTCTATCATTTTTTCTGCAGCATTACAATTCTCTGTTTATACGTAGTATATGAGAAAGTGAACTAGCGAGGCTACTTGAGCACGTGCATATTAATATTATCATCACTCTGCTGAATTACTTCGTAACGGTTCACATAAATAATGAAGCGTACAGTAAGTATCAAATATACTAGTTGATGCATTGAAAGCGACAAAAACTCGTGTGTTTCCAGAATTCTTCCAGAATATCCTAGAGGAAACCGTCTGAGCGGCATAAGTCACCCGAAGCGAGGAATTTCTTAGAATTTTCAAAATGGATCCGGCAAACACAAAAGAAACAAAGAGAGAAAGAAAAAAACATTAGGTTCCTATCAGGAGATCGAGTCGCATGCACTGGCATCTCATTTGTTTCGAATGGCGGACCCGACGGGGCCTAACCGTGCGTGCCGGCAGACGGATGGATTAGATTTCTAGATTACTATGCAAGGATGAGTGAGGCATGATTATATACCTATGAGATGACTTTTATTAATTACAGGTTTCATGATGGAACAAGAGATAATGTTTCTTCCAAGCTTTATGGCATGCATTCCGAATCCCACTTGGGGAACACACATGTTATAACCTCCATATTTCCCACCTCATTTTCCGCTATCGCTTCCTCTCAGCGCTACAAGAGAGCGGCTCTAAGTTTAAGCTCGCTCGCTAGGGCTGCTATCGACCGCCGTCATGGGGCAATCATTTTACGAATCCGTGACGTAAAGTGGCCTATGTAGCGCCGGCGCTCACCGCCAGTCGCGCCCTCCACATCGCCCGCGAGTTGCGTGAAGTAAACGAGTGTAGAGTACGTTTTGTTTATACATTTCACGAGTAGTAGCGCTTCATCGGTAGCAGGAGTACTTTTAAATGTAGGCATTTTATACATGATGTTAAAACTTCACACAGTATGGTGCTATGCAAGTAGAGTGTTATAATTATTCAAAATTGTTAAAAGAAATAGAAGCAAAAGCTTCCTACTTGTCATTTTGTTTCGCCGGCCCACGCATAGTTTCGGTTTCCTTAGACCGACACGATAGTCTGGACGACACATTTACTCCAAAGACTTGTAAACTATACTACGTTTCGACCATTAATTAGAAACCTGTATAAAATTATTGTATACTAGTAGATGCTTTAAGTGAAATATTTTGTTTTGTTAATAAATGGCAGTTGTCATTCAGAATTAATTTAAAATCGGCAATAAATCAGAGAGAAAGTACTTAAATGAAAAGTAATAAACTTAATTAAACTTGTTATAAATAAATTCTCCATGTTCCTTACCTGACTAACCTCGCCCAACCAAGTTTACATTGTTATTTCATAACACAAATGTTTCTCCCTGGTGTGTTTCTGCATATGTACATTTAAGTTAGACGTCTGCGTTGTAGCGTAGGGGCAGACCGTGCACTTGTAAGGCTTCTCCCCGGTGTGTTTCCGCATGTGCACATTTAAGTTCCAGGCCTGCGTCGAAGCATAAGGGCAGACCGTGCACTTGTAAGGCTTCTCCCCGGTGTGTTTCCGCATGTGCATCTTTAAGTGGCAGGACTGTGACGCGGAGAAGGAGCAGACCGTGCACTTGTAAGGCCTCTCCCCGGTGTGAACGCGCTGGTGCCTCACCCAACGGTAGGTGTCGTTGGTGGCGTAGCCGCATTGGCCGCACTGGAAGCGGCCGCACCGCGGCGCCACCGTCTCCGCCCCGCGCCACGCACGCCTTCCGAGAACACCCCCTGCGGACCCAAGGGCAAAGGCTCACTGCGCCGCCTCTCCGAGAAATGCAAGGCAGATCTAGCGATATCCATGAAGAACATCCGAAACACTTTGAAAGAAAGTGCAATCTCTGTTCTTCAAAACAATTTTGCCCTAACCAGACTATTTAAAAAAAATGAAATTTGTTTAAATTAGTACAGGCTCATACAGGGAAACCAAATTCACAAAACTAATAGTTCAACAATTGCACAAACTTTCAAAAAACCCTTGTAATTTCCGCAATTTTCGAAAATTCAGATAATTTAACGAAAATCAGAGGCGAGACATTTTCATAAGTGTACTTTGCTCCAGTAACAAAGGGGGATAAATTGGAGCCATTTATGAGAAAATTTTGAAAGCGCTCTTTAATTTAATGTACAAAAATCCCTCCTAAAACACTAAGTGTTAAATTGATCAAACACAATCTACTTTTTCGGTATCAGAAACCCACCAAATATTGTCGTGGTCAAGTGCAATCTAGAGACGCACTTCATATAGAATCTTTATCGATCTGCGACGCACAAATATGATTAAAATTCCACTGCCCACACGCTTATTATAGATATTAATATTCGCAGCCTAAACTCTAAAATGAAGATCTCTTTTGGAATTTACTGAAGTCATAAGATATGTAAGGTATAAAAATACACAAATATACTCACAAAATTTGATTTTATTATGTTTTTCACATCAATAAATTCCACAGCGGTATCAAAACTGCAACACATGCTCATGTAAGTTTTTAAATATAAGATTTCATTCACGGAGACTAAAATGAAACGTAATTGTTAACTTGTAATACAAAGTGTCCAGAAAGTAATGCATTTTTCTTTCCGGGCGGTTACTTAAAATGTCCGCAGAGCGTGGCCATCTGTTGGGTTTGGTGGGGGGGGGAGGGGGGGGAGGGAGGAGGACTCTCAGCTTCAAAGCAATGCCTTTGTCAATCTACTCCGAGCAGTTTCGCTAGATCGCTGTCTCAACCCCCATTTTTTGTGTCTGTGTCTAGAATCGTCACTCGAGCAACGTTATGCCGTCACGTTTTTTTTTGAAATTCAACAAATCTCTTGCGGAGACTCACCAATTGATTGCTCAGGCTTTTGGGGTCAATGCTCTATCTTATTCTCAAGTTTCGAGGTGGTTGAGAGCGTTTAAGGAAGGCCGGGAAGAGGTGGTCGGCGAACCCCGCGCCGGATCTGCTACTTCTGACCGTAGCTGGAGTGTCCGGATGATTGCAGACACTCTGAACATTCCCAAAACAAGTGTACACAAACTGGTAACCGATAAATCAAACAAGTATGTGTGTACCAAATTCGCTCCCAAGCTGCTGACGGGCGATCAGAAGAATAAGCTAATGACTGTCGCAGGTGAACTAAAACGCGTGGAAATTGAACCTCACTTTTTTAACAATGTCGTAAGATGAAACATGTGTTTTCAGTATGGCCCAGAAACAAAACGTCAAAGTTCCGAGCGTCACGCCTCAGAGTCCCCAAAACAGAAAAAAAGGAAGAACGAGCATGTCGACAGTGAAAACAATGTTGATTGTTTTTTTCCATACCAAAGGTGTGGTGCAGAGAGGTCGACGCTCATGGCCAAACCATGAACGCTGCCTACAAACGTCGATGAGCTGGAAAGACTGCGAAAAAGTATTGCTTGAGCCAGAAAGGAAATCACCGTTATCTGGAAGCTCCACCACGATAATGCTTCAAGCCACACCACAATGTGCGTTCATAAAGCACAACTTGTTCACTCTGCCCCCAACCGGGAGGGGGGGGTGGCAGCGGCTACGTTCGAGACATGGCTTCAGCCGCTCTCGATCGAGACTGCGCTGAAAGGAATCAGTTTTGGAGCGACTGATTCCATCCAAGTCCCCGTGACACGTGGAAGAATTGAGGCATAGTACGATGGGAATATGCCTGCGCACGTAGATGCGTGTTGATGGTTTATCCTGTCCCAAGCGCCTCTGTTCAGGCAAAGGCTCTTTAACGCAACCCGCAATACCCTGTCGTGTTTAGGTGTGTGTCCCCTGATTGTGAAATAACGTCCGAGAGAGACAGGGGCAGGCATTGACGCAGAGAAAGGAACAGAAGGAGAGTGAGATGGGGAGATTTGGGGACAGGGACAGTGAGAGAGACGGAGGGAGAAAGGGAGAGGACATGAGAAAGAGAGAGAGAGGGCTTCAACAACATTATAGAGAAAACGTCTACCTTCGTCAAAAGCTAATTTGTTGAAAAATGTGGAGCCGATTTCAAGAAATATCGTTTAAACGTTTTCTGTAAGTGCGAAATGTGAAGTTCTTTTTCACCACAGAAGTTTGGGTTTCGGAGAAACTTCATTGGAAATCATTTCACGTACTTTGATTTATACATCAATATAGTATTCACATGGCTGACAAAAATATTCACGGCATGAGAAATATTGTAAAAAATAAATTACATTTGTGTATTTTTTGAATAACCAAAAAACATCAACGTAGCTTTGACGTCCTAAAAATCCCTTTCACTCTCCGTTCAAGAAAATAGAATCTGTCTCGAGAAACTTTGTACGACTTCATTGGAGCGCACACTTCAGTGCAGAGCTACAAAATTTCCCACAACACTTCTAACTGCAAACATTCTCCTCCGGAATCTTCGAAGAGTGAAGAGACCAGCCGTCGAGGGACTGCAATAATGATGCTAGACTACATACTTCTCCAGACACTCGACAAATGTCACTAAAAAGAGGCGAAAACCTTGTTATCTCATTTTTCTACTCTACCATATATTCCTACCTCTTCGTCTATTAGTCCGTATAATACGTACGTATACGAGAAAGTAGGATAACGCATCAGGAAGGTAAACAAAGATTACAAGAACACACGATCACGCTAAAGAATGAACACAAAGCAAGTTTGCTGATTTACAAAGCCCATTTCACATTTTCAAAAACATTTATTATTAACTCGACTTTGCGTGTAACAAAAGTAATTCTCAAACCAACTCTATTTCAAGATTTTACGAAACTTGTTCGCGAATATTAACAAGAGGACTCCGAAATTTACTTCCGAGCTGAAAAACACAGATCTGGTATTTATACCACCATTTATACAATGTAACCAATCACACAACCAAACAGTACTCCTTTTGCATAGAATTACAGGCAATCTTAAAGTATGCCACACTGTCAGATATGACATTAAATTTAATCTGGATTAATGTAAGACTACATTAATTTTAATGACATGTTTACATTAAAAGGATATTTATGAATTTCTACGTTAAATTTAATGTTTAAATTAAAATGGAAGTAGATTTTGTGCACCCAGTATATGAAACTTAATACATCTTTTCCGTTAAAAATAATTCGCGCAGAATTGATGAATAATTGAGGGACACATAGAACATAGATACTTTTTATAAACTTTTATTTCTTCCACTACTTGAATTAACGTATAATAAACTTAAAATATTATCTCAACTGTATACTAAAAAGTTTTTTTTTTTAATTCGGATATACATTCATACTGATAACATATAATAAAATTCTAGCGGCCAACATAGCATGTTAATTCTATAGTTCACAATTCATTCAAATTCAGTAGAAATACTCGGGAACGTAACTTATAACGCGAAGCCTTTATTTCCATTTTTTCTATAAAATGATATAAAAATTATTTCAAGTAATTTTCAAAAAACGAACATTTAATTAAAATTGTATTTGAACGTTCAATATTTGCAGTTCGAAAAACGGATACATGGTATTTTGGACCTTCTTTCCATTCTGCGTGTTTCCCAATGCTTTTATCTTGGGATCATAAAGCGGCTTAGGGAAATCCGAACCCTTTCCCAGAACATATTACCTTGAAGGCAATAACACAAAGGGTAACGGCAGCCTGCTTATTTCTGGAAATAGAAAGGCTGGTTGTCGTGCGGAAACACATGTACTTGAGTGTTTAGGATTCATTTCAAATTAGGAAGCTCATGTAGTCGAGTGTGTTTACATGTTAAAGTAACAGCTCACTTGTTCAAATTCTAAAACCTTCTTTACAATTACACAATCCAAATGATATATAATAGATTATATGTAATTTTAAAAATTCATATTACTTTCCTTTTGGATGCTCAGTATAGTCTCAAATTGTATAGAAACAGCTGTGCAGCAGAAAAGATTTTACTTGGGACTTAAATGATTGTATCGAATTTAATCGTTTAATGTCATCTGGCAAGATGTTGTAAAATACTGTACATGTATTATATGTGAATTTTTTGTAGTGAGCTGTTGATACTGTTACCTGATGAATGTGATTACTACGTCGAGTGTTGTAGTTATAGACAACGGCGTTTGCTGAAAATATATTCCCGCCCTTAAGTAAGTCATTTTTAACAAAAACCACTGATTCATATATTAAGAGACAAGGTAATGGTAAAATACCCTGATTAATAAAGATAGGCTTCAAGAATCACGTGAGTGGGATTTGCTTACAATTAGTTTTTCTAAATCTAAATGTCTGGGAGCTATAAGATGCATTTCCCCGGAATATTATGCCATATCTTACGCGGGAATGAACATTCGCGAAATATACACAACGAGCAGTATGGAGGCTGACTGAATTTGAAAGAATTCTGAAAGCATAGCATAAAGAACTTAATTCAGTGTTCAATTCATTTAAATGGACCTTCCATGTAAGGTTTGACTGAATTGAAAGACCTAAAAATGTTGTTACCTTAACATCAGTCAATGGTACGCCGTTCATTTTCAGTGAAGTGTCGAGCTGTTTATTTGAAATGGAAAACTGCATTGAAACAGTTTTCTTTTCATTTACTATTAATTTGTTATTACGAAACCAATTTGAAATATCTGATATTGTACAATTTACAGTTTCTTTATTGCAAAGAATATTGCAATTGGCAAAGAATACGAACGGTGTGTACATAATGTTCCATTATTTCAGTAAGGTATTTCTCTCTGAGATCGTTGTTTAACGTACGAACATAACCAATCTAGAGCAACACCACGAATTCCATACAAAGGTAATTTTGAAAGTAAAATGTTATGACCAATGACGTCAAAGATCTAGAAATATTCCAATAGGTGCTTCGTTTTGATCCATGGGTGAGGCGACATCTTTAAGAAAAGAAAATATGGCTGTTTCCGTAGATTTTGATTTTCGAAACCCACGTTGACAATCTGAAAATGCGTCGTCTTTACTAGGAAATGTTTCCATTCGCATGTAAAAAAAGTCTAATAGTTTTGAAAAACTAACAAAAGAGAAATTGGCCGATAATTTTGAATTTAATTTCTGTTGCTTTTTTTGAAAAGCGGATTAATCTTTGTTATTTTAAAAATATCTGGAAAAATTCATGTGCATAAGGATACATTAAATATGTGAGTTAACGGGTGTATAATGGTGGTCGCGCAAATCTTTAAAAAAACAATCCGGGAATTCATCTAAACCGGCTGAATATGTATTTCTCAAATGCTAATAGTTTTGTATTTTTGAAGAAAAAACATTTTTTGTTAATTAGTAGAAATAAAATATTTATTCTTTCTTGGTAAAATTAATACAATAATATTTGGTATACAAGTTAATGTTTATTTATGCACCAAGGGCATTATAAAAGTTCTATTGATACTAACTAGAAAAAGCCATGTCGGGTTAGTCGGGTGAGAGTTTGCTCTGCACGTACAGTAAATTTAATGTTCGTCTGTACATTACATTCAATTGTACACGCACATTAAATTTCATTGTACACGCACATTAAATTTCATTGTATACGCACATTAAATTTCATTGTACACGAACATTAAATTTAATTGTACACGTACATTAAATTTAATGTACACGTACTTTAGGTACTGTACGTGTGCATTAAATTAAATGTACACGTACTATAGTTACTGTACGTGTACATTAAATTTAATGTGCGTACATAATTACTTTCATGTACGTTTACATTAAACGTAATGCTGCAATTTCTGACAGTCCACTTTTGCCGTCACCTTAAGGTTGAGGCTAAAGGTGAATATAGCTTTTTAATGGTGGGAGATCTTTGAAGATTTTGGCCAAGGATCTGGAATACGTCTTTGTCACAAGAAAAGATTCTGAAAACACAAGTATTAGGACTGTTCGAACACCTGAGCGTCGGATATGCTTTTTACATAAAACATTGAAGAGAACATGTGTTACCTTTGTATGGGCGAAAAGAAATTGGCTTCCTTTCTAATGTTAATCTTGTGAGTAAGAAGTTCACGAGACGCTGAAGCGCGAAACACGCCGTTTCACGGAGAATACAGCTGCACGTCACCTCGAAACGCAATACCAACTCTAAGAAATTAAATCAACTTTCAGAGCAGTCGACACGCGCGCATTACTAGTTTTTTAACGAGCGAGGCAATACGCCACGAGACTGCACGGCTGCTCTGAATTACAAACAAGGTACTTCCGCTGCGGTTTAGCTGGAAGGAGCTGGTTTCTGTGTATCTTCACAATGGACATTTTGTAAGCGCCAGTTCGCTTCAGCCATCCAGGGAGGTGTTGTACTCTCGCGGCCATCTTTGAAAATGTTCGAAGATATAACTTACGATTTTTTCTCTCTCTGTAATGCATTCGCCAGTTTTTGGCGGAAAATTTAGTATATCTCGAACGAACGACGTTTGAAATTATGCCCTTTGCTTTTAATTCATCCCAAAGAATGGTTATAACTGCTTATTTTCTTTGGTAGCGGCCAAATGTGAATTAATTTCGTCACCTATGTAACAAAATATTACAAACTGCATGAAATCAGCTCGACAATATTAAAAAGCGGACTCGGAAATTTACTTCCGAACTGAAAAACAAGATCTGTTTTTTGTACATTTTGATGAAAAAATTATAAGTTGGCTACTTTTTCTAATAACTTCATAGATTATGTTTTGTTAGCAATATGTTATCATGATTCTAGTTAGTGCTTCATTTGGAAAAGTTGAAGACTCGGAACGCGGCCCAAATTAATTAAATAGAAATAGTTATATATTTAAAATATAATTAAATAATTATTCCCCAGGAACCGGAACGCCGTTTCGTCGCATTCAGCTGGAAATCAAGTCCTGTTTCTAGTGAATGTAACCAACTACACAACCAAAACAATATTCCTTTTGCATAGCATTACAGACAACCTTAAGGTATGTCAGTTTTGATATCGAATACTGACTATGAACGAAGTATCATATCTGCGGAAAGGGAGGCATCAGTGCAGCAAGTGATTACTTTTACTAAATACAGGTCTCATTACGGAACAAGAGATTATGCCTCTTCCAAGCTTTTATGCACCATAATAAACATACTGTGAACACACATTGAGCTTCTCCCTGGCGTTACCCATGTGCACATCTAAGTGGACAAGTTGATTTGTAGCTTATTGTCAGACTATGAGTTTATAGTACGGATGTGTTTTTGCATGTGCCTCTTAAAGTTGCTCCCATCATTTGAAGCGTAAGAGCAGACCGTACACTTGTAAGGCTTCTCCCCAGTGTGAGTGCGCATGTGCACATTTAAATTGTACGACTGCGTCGCTGAAAAGGGGCAGAAAGTGCACTTGTAAGGCTTCTCGCCCGTGTGCACGCTCTGGTGCCTGGCCCAGACGGACGGATAGTTGGTGGCGTAGCCGCAGTGGCTGCATTGGAAGCGGCCCCCAGGCGGAGCCACCGTCGCCGTCCCGCGCCGCGCAGCCCTTCCACCAACACCCCCTGCGGACCCAAGGGCAAACTTTCACTACGCTTTCCCTCGCGCAGGTTCAAGGGTCGACGAAAGGAAAGCGCCTATCATCAGCTACAGAGTGTTAAGCCCCCAGAGCAAGTAACGCGTCGCTGGGCGCCAGATAGGATTACTTCAGCATTATCAAATACAGTTCACGATATCGTAAGTTGACGGTTCTCACTGATTTGAAGTGACACTATGGTTCACGGAATAATGTTTCTTCAAAGCCCTCGAGTATCTAAAACCATCCCCACAATATGAACACACATAGGGCTTCTCCCCAGTGTGTATCCTCATGTGCACATTTAAGTGGCCAGACTGAGACGTGGAGAAGGTGCAGAAGGTGCACTTGTAAGGCTTCTCCCCAGTGTGTATCCTCTTGTGCACATTTAAGTGGCCAGTCTGAGACGTGGAGAAGGTGCAGAAGGTGCACTTGTAAGGCTTCTCGCCCGTGTGCACGCGCTGGTGCCTGGCCCAGACGGACGGATAGTTGGTGGCGTAGCCGCAGCGTCTGCATCGGAAGCGGCCGCCCCGCGGCGCCACCGTCGCCGTCCCGCGCTGCACAGTCCTTCCGCGCGCACTCCCTGCGGACCCAAGGACCAAGTTTCACTGCGCTTTCGCAGGGGATGATTTAAAGGTCAGCGAAAGCAAGCCTTAATTATCAGCTGTTCACATCCCTGCGCACCCTTTTGGGGGGTTTAAAGCAAACACGCAATCAAAATCTCATTGGACGCCAGATAGGATTAGATCAGCAATACCAAAGAGAACCTCAAAGTCAATAACGGTCGATTGTTCCACTATGGTTCAGGGAATGTTTCTTCAGATACAACGTGTCTAAAACTACTCCCGCGCTGTGAACACACCGGTGAGTTGTGGCAAGCACATCCATATCGGATAAGAACTTCGATTCCTCGGATTCCATTGGCCCATCATTTACATACTGTTCTCCGGTGATGCCGAACTTCATTGGGTAACAGCTGGATTCTACTTATTTCTCCTGACAAGGAAATCGTCCGGCGCTTGCCAGATTGAGCTTAGATTTCATAAAAAATATTACATTCACACCCCCGCGCAAGAAAACGCCATCTAGAGAGAATGAAGACTCCGCGCATGCGACGCCTCATTGGACATCAGGTCGGATTAGAACAGAGGCGGACACGAACGGAAACGGCAGGCATGAGCAACCCAATGGCCCGCGGGGCAAGGCGTCACAGCGTGTGGTGAAGTTACGCATGTTCCATCTAAAACGTTAATGTATTTAGAAGACTACGTGACACATACTCATTAGCAAATTTATGAAGTTAAAAAGGGAGAGAGAAAGAATGATTCATTACCATTTGTTACGATTTATTACCATTTTTCTTCGTAGATTAATAGACAATATTATGATCTTGCCTCATAAAAATAAAATACAAGTGTAAATTAAGGAAAAATATAGTTTTCGTCACATCACTTCGGAAATGAGACAACGATTCACCAGCCCCAAAGACGAAGCGAGAATCCGTATGGATCACGTGAACTTAAAGTACATTCCTTGATGTACATCAGAATGAGTTCATGAAAGAAAACAACAGATTACCTACGATTAAAAAGATTTCGGATTTACACAGAAGTTCATCCCCGACGGACTTTTAATTTCGCAAGGCTTCCTTGGAGATCACGGTGAAAAGAGTATGCGTCCTTCGTATTCTAGGAGTTTGCGAAACATGTTTTCCTTCGTTAATGGTAGAAAGGAATATCGCTAGAATCAAAAGAGCTGAACCAAAACTTGACAATTCTATAAAGAATTCTATTAAGTTAAGAAACGATTTAGTTAAGTTTTTGTTTCTTCGGCTTCTGTAAGAGATGTCGAGGGAACCTTAATGACTTCGACTTTTCAAACCCCGAAGAAAAGAATTTAAACACACACACAATATATATTGTGCGATGAGTCTCATCCACTCCCTCATGTTTCGACTGACCCGTTTGTCACGGGAATTAAAATTCCCCACGCACAGTGCAATTCCGATTCAATTGCAATTCAATACGACCACGTGCAGGGCTGGCGAGCGAGGCAACTCTCCGCCATCTTCCGGCCTCAAAAGGGGTTTTGAAGGCGCAACCAAGACGGGTTCCCCCGGGCCACTTCCGTGATCCGGTCCTCGACACGCGAGGGAGCCCGCCCTATCACAAGGGCTTCCTGTGCCCCCAAAGCAAAACAAAAAACCAAAGAAGATAATATTTTCTAAAAGTTATAAAATATAGGATCCTGAACACTGAATGTAAGTTACAAATGCTTCCATGCACTTTGCATTAAATATATTCCATTGTCGTTAACCATTTCTCTTGGGAAATTTCTTTCTACATTACTTAACAAAATAAAAATGGGAAACTCCAA
This sequence comes from Gryllus bimaculatus, assembly GCA_017312745.1. Taxonomy (NCBI): domain Eukaryota; kingdom Metazoa; phylum Arthropoda; class Insecta; order Orthoptera; family Gryllidae; genus Gryllus; species Gryllus bimaculatus. Next base: position 7,121,695 of record BOPP01000053.1, on the reverse strand, counting down.
TAACTTACCATGTAATTCATCATATTTGCTCATGAAAATAGTATTTTTCTCAAATCGTATAGATATTCAGTTACCTCTGCGTATGAATAATTTAACTTTCATGAATAATGAAATGAAAAAAAAATGTACCCCTGGTACTCTGTTTCACTGCATATTGCATACAGATGCATACAGAGATTTTCAATATCTTCACAAAACATGAAATCAAAATTTCAAGTCAATACTGACTATATTTCACCAATTCAAGTATTTATCTACTATAGTATCTCCCTTCTCGCTTATTTAACAGGTGAGACCCAGTAACCTTACAATGAAGTAATATCAAACAAACCAGACATGAAAAACTACGGTCATTATAACTGATTATCAGGGGACTAACTGCACGTGGTACAAGAAAATTAACCATTTCACATAAATTAATACGGAGGTTCAATACACAATATCGTAAGATGGCCCACCCAAAATACTCGTGACACAGTAATTATTAAATACTCTAATCACTACACTGTTCCACCACCGTGACCCGTGGGAAATTGCTTCTCAAAAAAATGACGGTTTTGTGAGGTCTAGCATGAACCTTTAATCTCCATTCCACAGCTGGATTTATTCTGAACCCTAACTAATCAAAATCCAAACAATAAATTTTGATCAGTTTATTTTAGCGGTAGACCCCTACAGAAATAAGAGACTAATACTAGAAAATTTCAATATAAAAACTCTGAATACTATGAATACAATAATAGAGCCCAATCAGTTTACGAATATTTAAGACAACATACTAAATATTATTCCACAGTAACATCAGTCTTTTCAACATTGGAATCAAGCATTTCGAAATTACATCTTCAACTTCCTCTTGAGTTCCGTTTCTCTTTCAACTTTGCAACGACTTTTAACGGTCAAAGGTAATGTGCACTCCATCGCGTAGTTAAAATTCAGATGGTTTTGTATAATTTGTATATATTTTGCACATATTACTTTTAGTTTTCAAGATATAACACAGGTGAGCTTTCATTGAATTGGGTATTGGAGAAGTAAAGATTTAATTATTTTTTGTAATGGTGAAAATCATTTTGCCTTCATCATTTGATATTGGTATTGTGGTGAGTTTTCGTTGGCATTTACAAGGAAATAATTATGAGTCGTCATTGCCAACAATATTGTTTATTACAATAGCAGCTTTCCATGGCTTAGCCATCATCAGTTTTCTGCTGTACGGAAGCCACAAAAACGACTACTAGACTACAATGACGAATCATAATTATTCCATTCATCATTTTAAAAAAAATATAAATAAATTTTCAGTTGTACCTGATAAGGGAGACAAAAAGTTTCAGAAACGTCAGCTGGATGCATAAATAAAATTATGATGTAAAACGCTTTTGGAAATATTTATTGTGGTTGACCAACATTTAAAAAAGGGACTGAACAAAAAATAAATGAAAGACAAACTCGAAATAAATTTTCTCAAAACAAAATGGGAAAGACGTTTACACCTAATTTTGGTGAACAGAATTTAAATTGTCACTGTATTGCAACACTATACTCTTTGTCCGATCTATAATGTAATAAGTTTGTACATAATTACAAAGAATTTAACACACAAGAGCAAAGTACAAGGTTTTCTTGCGTTGCCTGCTATTTCTACTTGTGTCCGTCAACCTTCAGCGTTTTGAATCCGAAATGCTTGCAAAAACTTATTTGTCAATATCAAATATCAGCTTTCAAACACTGGAGCAAAATTTGCACGAGCTAGGGAAACACGTAAGATGGGGAAAGGGGCTGCTCCTCGACCCTATCGTCCTCCACTGCTTGAAGGAGTGGGAGAGGTAAGCAATATTCTGTCGTTGGGTCACATATTGCACTGTGGCTGCTTGCTCTGCAGCCCACGCGGGTACAAACTTTCCCGCTAAATAATGAAACGTTCGCAAGTACCATGCTTCATAAACAAATCACAACAAAATTTTAAAAAAAAGAAGTGATATGATAGTCATTAAATATCATGACAACCATCGATCGATAAATGCGCACTAAACGTTATGAAGTACTTATACACAACAAATAAAGTAAGAAAATCATTGTCTAATTACTTACGCCACACTTCTTGGAAGATCCCCAGTCCTTATAAGCTGCCAGCGCTAATACGTTTTGAACATAACTCACAGCTTCCCCAACAACGAAGTTCCTTCAGCTGATCGCTTGGGCATCTTGACAAGTTGAGACACATCAAAACATGAGAAAGTGCACAAGCACAAATACGTTGCTTTTGAACTGCCGAGCAAATCATTAATTCAAATGACATTCCGTGCTTGATTATCGCTTCGCAGGCAACTAACTGCATTGGTTAAATCTCGTCCGGCAATAATCCTTGTCTCAACTGCATCACATTTTCATATGAATCTGTGATAAATATTTCGCTGATTATATGATGAGCCTCTCTCGGTTCCCTTCTCTAGAATTTCTCCCAATTTCATCTATAGCCACTTCGATCGATAAAAGAATTAAAAACCATACGTGTTCCTTGAAAGGCCAAATGGACAGGGATGCGACTGACCCTAGGCCGGTGCGCTGTGGGCGTAGCAACTCTAGTACAAGTCGTCGATGTGGCAACCCCCCAGCGCCGCATCTGCCGGGCCGTTGAGCACCCTGGCTGCTGCTGGTGCCGCGCTGAGGGTTGTCTCGCAGCGACCTCAGCGTGCTCGAGCGAGCGGGCCGCTTCGGCGGCCATAGCCGAGCGCTTACCTGGCGGTCAACCGATGCGGCCCGCTGCATTGGCGACTCAGCCCCATGGGAGAGCTGTGGCTTGGACCGCGTCGGCTCTAGGATGTGGTGACAGGCAGTGGCACGCGGGCACTTTCGGCATTTAAGCGCCCTGATCCAACTCCATTGTCCCTCTCCCCCTCAAGTGGTTCAGCCTGAGACTGACCTGCGTTCATTCTGCCTCTCTCGTTAGTTGCAACGCCTGAGATGCTTATGGGGATCCGTGATCCCGGGGCACCAGGATCTACTGTCAAGGGGGAAGGGGGAGGGGGGCGTTCGCACTCTCAGTCTTGATTGGCAGTTCTGCATAAGTGAAGGCAAGTGAAAATGAGATGACAGCACACGCAATTCTTGACTTCACTTGACAAAGTACGATTGCATTTCCAAACTACTCTAAGTTACATTGTAACTTCATTTGTTTGCCAGCCCCAACCCTTTCTATTTGCAAAATTAAAACATGATTTAATATTTACTGTGATAATTGCTGGAAGTGTTTTCATGGGGTAGGTCATTATGAAATACTTTATTAATGTGAAAGGCATCCATGAGTATACACTTTTTTCTCACTGCGTGCAGACATTAGAAAAGTGAAGCTTTAAAAGCTAAATGAATTAAATTTCTATCAACGAAATTTATCTAATTTAGGTTCATGGCACTGCTATCAACACAGCTAGTACACCCACTTTCGATCATTCAAATATTTAATGCTTGAACTAATTAAGGTAGCTCCCATCAAGTATAAGTTGTTAGTTTTGCGAAGAAGTGTGTAAAAATACTGCTAATTATTGTAATACACCAGGTGTAACACGATGTAATAATGCTGAGTAGGAGCAATGTTTACGAATACTGAGAAATATGAGTGTCATTAAAAATAAGTTATATAAATGTTTAAAATTATACAAAAGTCAATAGCTCACCTTCTACTACTATTATCCCAGAAAAAGAATGAATATACAACTGCCCCGTACACAATATGTCTCAGTACGTGATAGTTTCTTGGCGACTGTAGAAACCAGCAAAGCCGTTGCCAATATTGATCTTGGGCGTAGCTGCCCTTGGATTCATGATGCCTGGACTTTTGTACTAAAGCCACCGTCAAATTTTTGTAATATCCCTCACACCTATAACCCCTAATGAGCTCCGCTGTCAGTCCTCTGAATGTCAATGGCAGAGTGAGCGCTCTTAAATGCGATCACTTCCGCTTGACAAACGCATTGCCGAGGCTTCTGAGTATGTCGCACGCGAGACAAAGTGTAGCTGACTCGACAAGTGCCGCGCGACGTCGCCTTCTAGCAATGACACATGCGTCAAAGTAATGGCTATTTTCCTCTACACCAGAATTCCAAAGTAGGTGGCGCCGGCAGTATGAATGCAAAGATAAAAATGATGTTAATAAAGCGCCATTTGGGTTCCTGCGGATTAAACAAGTCTCCTTATCGAAATGAAAGACATTTTATGTTCACTAGCGAATTAAAAAGAAAAGACGATCATTTCAAAATGTCGCCGGCACCCAGTGTGCGAAGTCTCAGAACCAGTGTTCAGACGGAGTGTTTGAGCATATTATTAGAATACAGAAAAGTTTTACATATTAACAACCTTTTATTTTCGAATTGTATTAACTTAAGATTTTGTCTTCGGAAATGATAGAATATAAAACGAATGTAAGTTTATGAAGTCAAATTTTACACGAGTCTAAATGGTGAGTACTGCAAACATATATTCGCTTCCAATTATACCACATGTATAATAGAATATTGAATAAACTCGCAATTGCGAAGCACAATTTAGAAACAACTGAAATGCATGAGTATTTTTATCCAAAAAAACTCTTGCATTTAATCCGGTCTTAAAGCATTAGACACTATTAAAACACAATAGTTGATGATTCTGTAAATCATGTGATCCCAAAGTTTGGCAAACGCTCTGTCTCTCTAGCTTAACTTCAGGAATGGACACCTCATGTAAAAATTACAAAAAATTGAGGTAGGCCGGATTCACCAGCGGTTAGCTTTGTGGCGGAAAACGGCTTGTGTAAACATTGTTGACAGGACGTAAGAAGTACTTGTAAGATAAATACGGAATGAGCAATAAATTGTCTTATCAATGGGTTATTATCTTCAAATTGACGGGTCGGTATACGCCAATGAGTAATTCAAGCAACCACCTCGGTTCGCAAACGTTACGTCATCTAGTAGCGTTTTGTCGCATTTCATTTGTTGGAACTCGCTACTGAAGTTGCACCAGTATAGTGGAGGAGTGCGCGCGACTGTTGCACCGACTCCGAATCCTCCGCAATTTACTGCTATTCTCACCGGAGGTTCTTTGAACTCCTCATTTATTTCCCTTTCACTTCGAAATCCTTAATGATATTTACCTCTTTATTCTCGATGAAGTGTTCCAATATCAATATTTTACTAGGATGTACTATTTCCTTCAATTACTTTCCCTTTTGTGGCACTAAATTAATCGGTGTCACTTATCTAAATGTGACAAATGTGAAAACCTCCTCACACAAAGCGTACGCACACTATACATAAGCGCTCATGAACACTTTTTCGCTCGGGTGGGATGAAATAGTAAACTCCAAACATAGATGGTGACAACATACTGGTCCTGCGCTCTAGAGCAATGTGCTACAGATTTAAAGTTAATAAGCGTTTGGTACACATAGGGGTTAACAACATCCGCCTACCCTTAATGAAATCGCGCAAGACGTTTCCCGTGAAAAGAGCATTGCAGTATGCGTAGAGAGGCGCATAGTTGTGGAGTGGCATTGCACGCTTCAGAGCACAAAGAGCTTATTTCCAATGTGACCTACCTCCATTTCTGTTTGTTTTCTAATTTCACTTTTCATATTTCTAAGATTATTTTCCATAAGACTGCTGAATATTGTGTAGAAAAATTTCGTTTCTCCTATTAACAATGGTAATAGAAAACAGATGAATCAGATCGTGCCCTACAAGGCATGTGAAAAGTAGTTTCACGGAATATGTCACTTTGGAAGTGAGCTCTTTAATTACAGTTATTCGTGCTCTACCTTTCCAAATGCTAGGGTAATCGTACCCTTCCAAAACGGCTGCACTCTTACTATGAATTCACTTTCAATTCCTGTCGTCAGTTCAAGCGATGCTTAGTCAGGTAGGAAGCTACGTTCACGTTCGAGAGCGATCTCATCCTGCCAGAATACTTTCATTTCCTCGGGTGTCGAAAATGATGTAAAAGCGTTTTTTTTTGTTTTTTTTTTTTTTTTTTTTTTTTTTTTTTAATAATCTGTTTTGAGAGAGCGACCACAGTGGTACACACCCACCAGCAGGACAACACAAGGCATCGCATGGTGACCAACAGATAACAGACAGTGTCCCCTTGGACAAGATACAATGGCGTAATCTGGCTACCCCGCGACTATTGCATCTTCCGGACCCACGTGCTGCTGTTTGCGTTTGCCTGTGGGAGTCCATTCCGGAAGGTTTGACGACTTGGATAGCACCCAGAGCGGCCAAGCATGGTTCTCCAGGAAGAGTGGCAAATACACAGCAAAAGTGACAGGCGTGCATTGGCGGCACTGCCTAAGAATTCCCACTGAAATTCCTTCTGACCAGACAAACTTTTTGAACAGATGATATTTTTAAACATTATAATCAAATCTGGAGTATATGATAGTAACCTATAATTGTTTTGTTGATCAATGAAATTACATTTTTTAATGTTCTTCAGTTTGGGTCATTTAGATTGAATTTATTTTCATTGCCAAATGTACCAATCCAGACATTGTTTATACGTTAAGTTATATCAGTAGTGAAATAAAATTTTCAACAGGGAACTTAAATATAACGTATTATAAAACTGCCATGATTGACAATATTCATCAACCAAAGTAATCGAGACTTAGGTTGGTAATGACGACGTCGTATCCGCCAAACTCTTCCCGGAGAAGTAAATTGCGCCTGGGCGATCCAGGAAGAATATCACGGGGCCCACTTTCAGTTCAGACAGCCTCAATTTTTTGTTATGAAATAACGAGTTAGTGGGTGCCCTGTGGGCCGCTCGTGGATCCCCCTGCGCAGCAGAGAAATTGAGCAGGCTTACCGTGGCGCGCTGGGCGAGGGCCGCTTGCCGGGCGGGGCCTGGCGCGGGGCGCCGGCCGGGCAAGGGGGCGGGCCGGGGTCCGGGCCGAGTGGTTGCTCCTTGAAGAAGACGCTGGCGAAGTGCGTTCCTCCCCGCGCTGGCGCGCCGCGTCCTGCACCCACGCTGCATCTGCGCACACAGTACATTCACATTCAACACGAATTCCGACTCCTCCTCTGCGTGCTCTTTTCCAGTGGCAGTATACAGTTGCACTTGTTCGAAGCCAGTGTTTGGATTCCATTCCTTCTTCACGAAACCAAGAAGCCAAATTACAGGACTGGAAACGTGGTTTAAGAGAGCCAGTGTGCCAAAAAATATATTCTTTAAACGATATTAAAATATTTTATAAAAGCATTTTTGAGTAAAATTATAATAAAAATACTCTATTTTGAGGCTTTTGTCTTAAAAAATACTTTATGTTTATTTTTTAAACCTCCTAGCTTTGTTTTCGGCGCAGAAAATGCAATACTCGTACAGTCCTACCAATAAACATGGTGTAACATTTATTCTGTGCTTAAGCCCAGATTAGCAGGAGAATAGCGAAAACTCCTACCAATAAACATGGACTAACTCGAGCACGGAATAAGAGAGGTATAGTTTCCATGGCAACCGCTAAACACCGGAGATACGTAGTTTAAGTATGGAATAACCTGGAAATAACCTAGAAATACGAAAACAGAGGCGAATAAGCACGAACTGTTTGTGCTTTTCGCTTCATTGTATTTCTAATTTTCAATTCGACTGTACCTCCTTTTCTTGTGTTTTCTGGAATATTTGGCAACCTAATTTATTTCGTGAATCATTAATTTGTTCGAATTTTCTTGGACTTCTGGCACTGGAAACTTGGAAGTGGCGTTTCTTATTGGAAACAGAAGTTAAACAACATTGATGAAATGTACAGACAGCCGAGGGAAAAAAAGTAACCGGACAAGTGTGAATCTTTTTGAAGGATATTCGGCTGAATTTCGAACTAAAAATGCGTTTTCGTGGGACGGTACGCAGGAGTTCTATACTGCTAATTTCTTACCCGTTTTAAATCTAAATTTACTAGTTTTTCTACAAAAAATACAACTTGTCTTGTATTCTAGCTCTCTGCAACATCAACAATCTCTAGCAAAGCACAGTATCAGAAATTACCTTTAGGAAAAATGTAAGAAAAGAGTGGATTGGTTTTCAATGTAAATAAAAAACATTGTTATGCCAAATATAATTCTACAGAACCTACTCTTCAACTTCACTTAAAGCATTATTTGTATCCAACTACATGTATATAATATTATTATTTTAACCAACATTTTATAACTAAAAGTTACAAAGCAAATTTATATAAAAACAATGAAAAAAAATGTCACAAATATTGAGCCTTCCCCAGGTATCGGACTAAAAAATTGGTTTATTATGAACTCAAATTAATAGATTCTTAGCAAATCTTTTAGGACAATACCTGATTAATAAAAAAAATTATTGTCATAATGTGTTAATGTGAATTTGGTAAGCAATAGTTATGAACATGTCAGTATCAAAGTAGGTCATTAATACAAAATATTCATGTAAATGAGTATTTGAATTCATCAACTACTGTCTTAAAATAGAAAAAAGAATGTTGATATTGGTGTATTTTAGCATGCTGTTTTAAGTTGATCCCTGCCTTTAAAATATACTGTAGTGAGAAAAGGCAAAACTATTTCCTTCAAGTGAAACAATTTTAGTGATATATTTTTATATTAATTTTTGGAGGGTTAATGGTTCAGAAAATGAATGAATAAAAAACAGATATTCTTGAGAAGATAAATCTCCTAATATGGGCCAGAAACTAATTTCATTCACTCACTATTGTTTACACATATTTTCAATTAGTTGTATGTTAACAAAAATGAAAAATAATTAATTTTTTTTGATGAGAAAGGGAAAATTCAACTTGACATGAGCTTGCTTTGAACAATTTAACTTTTCAAATTCTAATTCATATAAGTGGGATTAAATCAAATAGTAATAAATTCAATATAAATTAGATCACAAGCAGTAACATTGGCCAATTATTCAGCTTAAAAATTAAATAATGTTCTATCCTTATATCAGAATTAAATGTTCCTAATGGCATATGAGTAAAATGAATTGAAACTGCAGTTTTAATTGGTAATAATGTTGAATGGATGATTTTTTTCTTCTCTAACAATTATTGTTCAACAATCATATAAACATTCTCGAATCAAGTTAGAATAAACTTCTTTTTTATTATATTTATTTGTATTTAAACTTTGTTTACAATTTAATTTACCCACAATTTAAAAGAATAACATAATGAACTATATTTGAATAAATTGAATAGGGAGAAATAATTATTTAAATTACAGAGGATGGGACATGCTTTTAAGGAAACATTAATGTATTCAAGAATTGAGAAAATAATTTGGACCTAAAGCAAAATTTTTAGATCCATGTGAAATAAGTAAATTATAAAAGTTGTTTGTGATATGAATACAGGATTTAAAAGAATCAATTTTAAGTTCTTTAGAATGTGTTTTTTGGGATAATTATATTATTATTCGGATTTAGAGACAAATTTTTAAAATTTTCACAATTGAAACATTGAAAAATTAAAAAAGGGTTATAAATGCATATTGTGTGTTATATTCATAAACTTTCTGAACACACAGTTTATTTATTTCACCGAATTCACATCTTTTTCTCATGATATTCGTCAGATTTTATTTTCAAACTGCTCTTTCTGCAATCATTTATCTATCCTTAACCTGCACACGAGCTTTCGGTCATTAAGATATTTTTTTGTAAATGGATACCAGCATTCAAAATTATTTTATTTCCAAAATAATTTGTTCATCAATATGATTTCACTAACTACCAATGCAATAACACAATTCAGGAAAAAATGTATTATATTCAAACAAGATGCGAAGTTCCTGCCGAGTCCTTACAGAGGCACCAAAAAATAAACAAAATACGCCAAAGACTGTGTATGAAGCAACGTTGCCAAGCATTGATTCCGTTTTTAAGAAGAACTAGTTAAGCTACGGTTTAGCGGCCATTATTGGCAAAAATTTAATCCATCCTTATTCCTAACTTACGCTGGAAGTAACTATTCCCTGAATAAGCTTGTTTTAACGAAGTTACACCAAGCTTTTATTAGTAGGGCTGGTAAGGATTAGCAATTTTCAACAATGTTTCCGAACCTGTGTTGACGTGTGTAATTGACAAAATTTGTATCCCATACGAATATTGTTGCTTGGTGTAACGCCGCACTAGTAACAAGGCGATAATGACGGCTGCCTTTCGTTCGCGGTAATATAAACTAATAAGTTTGTATATTAGTAGAATATTACAATACAATAGTTTAATAATTACTATTATATATTTTTCGATCTATTTGCATTTGTTTGCCAACGCTATGGTATTGTATTATTTAACTTTTAATTATTTTATTTTCTCGCATACTGCTTACGAAGAATATTCTAAGGCTAAAACTTCATCCGGTATGTTCCTGAATACACAGCATACCTTATAGAATGAATTCAATGATGTAGCTATGTAGAATGTAGTTAACATAACAGGGGTGGGAAACACGAATAGAGTTTGTGACAGATGAATACGAGAACGAATATGAACGAGAATGAATATGCAATTTTAACACGCCTTGAGCGAAATGCAATCCGTCATATCTATCTCCAAATCACTTTCTGAAGTCATATTTTACCTTACTTGTACTAAAGTAAACGGATTCCAGTCAGTGTCATAACACTTGTGTTTAAAAATAATAAACAAAGTCAAGACGAAAGACAATTGAGAATCGTACCAGATGTTTCGCACACGCTTCCCGATGTTTCGCAGATTGTGAAAAAATAAGCAGTTTAGCACACGGAAAACGGAAAAGAAGAGAGATGTCAGTGTCATAACACTTGTGTTTAAGAAATAAACAAATTAAGACGAAAGACAATTGAGAATGTCAGGATGTTTTCCGCACACGGCTTCCCGATGGTTTCGCAGATTGGTGAAAAAATAAAAGCAGTTTAGGCCACAGCGAAAACACAGTACGAAAGACGCGTTTTCGCGCAAGTCAGCCCTACTAATGAAAGCTTGTGTAAGCTTCGTTAAATACACGCTTATTCAGGGAATGAGTTTACTTCCAGCGGTAAGTTCGGAATAAGGAATGGATTAATTTTTACCAATAATGGCCGTAACACGTAGCTTAACTAGTGTCTTGTTAAATACGGAGATCATGCTTTGGCCAGATGTTGCTTCATACACATGGTGCGTTGGCGTATTTTGTTTATTCTGTTGGTGCCTCTGTAAGGACTCTGCAGGAACTCGCGTCATGTTTGAATAGAATATTTTTTTCACATTTTTGCCTGAATTGTTTTATTGGCATTGGTAAGTTAGTGAACTCTTATTGAATGAACAAATTGTTTTTGGTAAATACGTATAATTTTGAATGTGGTGTCCGTTTAAAAAATTTCAATTAAATGACCGAAAGCGCGTGTGCAGGTTAAGGATAGATAAAATGATTGGCAAGAAAGTAGCAGGCGAGAATTGACAATGAAATCTGAACGAATGTCATGTGATGTTGAATGTCATGTGCATGTGATGTGTGTCAAAAAGATGTGAATTTTGGTGAATAAATAAAACTGTGTTCAGCAAGTTTATGAATATGACACACACATGGCATTTATAACCTTTTATACATTTTGCAAGTTTCCATTTGTGAAAATATTTTAAAATTTGGTCTCTAAATCTGAAGTAGATAAATAATCCAAAAAACACATCTAAAGAACTTAAAAATTGATTTTTTTTAATCCTGTATTCATCCTCACAAACAACTTTTATAATTTACTTTTCACATGTATCATAAAATTTGCCTTTAAGACGATATATCTTCCCCATTCTTGGAATTATTAATGGTTCGCTTAAAAGCAATTTCCCATCTTGCCATCTATAAATTATTGCAACAAAGTTAAAATATCAAATAAATATAATTTAAAAAAAGAGAGTTAATACTAACTTAATTGAGGAATGTTATACTGATTGTGTCGAACAATTAATTCTTGTGTTAGAGAAAGAAAAAATCGTGCCATGTCAACTTAAAAGCGCAATTAAAACAGCAAGTTTCAATTCATTTAACTGGCAATATGCCATTAGGAACTTTAATTCCTGATATAAAGGATATGAAGACATTTATTTAAATTTTCTGTGCTGTATAATTGGACAATAGTATATACTGGTTTGTGATGCTAATTTATATTGACAGTTTATTACTATTTGATTTAATTCCCACTTATATGATTAGAATTTGAAAAGTTAAATTTGTTCCAAGCAAGCTCATGTCAAGTTGAATTTGTCCCTTTCTCACAAAAAATAAATTTTTTTCATTTCTTTGTTAACGTACAACTAATTGAAAATACGTGGTAAACAAGTAGTGAGTGAATGAAATTAGTTTCTGAGCCATATTAGAATATTTATCTTCCGAAGAATAATGCTGTTTTTTATTAATAGATTTTCTGAACCATCTAACCTCTATGATAAACTAATAAAAAATATATCTAAAATTATTTTCACTTGAAGGAAATGTTAAAAAAATAGTTTTGGCCTTTCTCTTAGCTAGCAGGTATAGTCTTAAGGCAGGATACAATTAATGCTTTCAGTGAAATTAAGTAGTTCGCAGAATTATATTTGGCATAAATTTTTTTTATTTAGATTGAAAACGCAATCCACTTCTTTCTTATACTTTTTTCCTAAGGTAAATTTCTGTTACTGTATCTTTGCTAGAGATTGTTGATGTTGCAGAGAAGGTAGAATACAAGACAAGTTCTTGTTACTTTTTTGTAGAAAAACTAGTAAATTCAGATTTAAAACAGGTAAGCAAATTAGCAGTGAATGGAAATGGATTTTTAAAATGACAAAGTTTCTCAGAATACTCAATGAAATAAATTTTTGTGTAATTCTTATAACATAAAGAAGAATATTTATTACCTAAAAATGTACATTGTTCAACGTAGCTGCCACACTGGAGGACATATGTTATAAAATCAAAATATATCTATTTATCAAAACATAACAAGTATATACTTGAAACTTTGATAGCAAGGTAACTTGAAATTAGTACATTCATAAACATGTTAAGTCAAATTATGTCACATTTTATTTTTAATTGTTCTCTTTAAGTGTGCTCCAACTGCTGCCTGCTCTCGCACATCTGGCGACTATTGGTAGTAAAAGTAGTCGATTGTTTCTTTCTCCAGCATGAAATTCTGATTTTTGACAGCAACGGCTCTTGCAATAATTTCTGCAGTCTCTTCTGAGGCATTGCAAGCAAGCTTTCAATTAAGGCAAACATCTCTAAAAAGTATTTTTTTCTCTGTTTTTTCATGTTGTTTTTTTTTTGTGAGGATCAAAAATTTATTGCATGAGAGAAGAAGAAAGATTTCAACAAAAATCTGCCATGAAATTTCTCATCTCTCAGGTCTTTTGTTTTCAATTGAATGCATTGAAAAATATGAAAGCAGTGTGTCATGTCATTTTATTTATTTTAATTGATTCATCGGATAACACTATTTACTTAGTGAAATAAAACAGTAATTTTAATTTTTCTAAATGAGGTATTGCAACGATTAATTGGATTAAAAAATTATGAATGGACTCCGCTAGGGCGACTATTAGGGATATGGTTGCTTACTGGTTAATGACACTCTCGAACACACTGTTTAAACTCTGCGTACCGTCCACGAAAAAACTACATTTTTAATTTACGAAATTAAGCCCGAATATCCGGCTTCAAAAAGATTCGACACGTGTCAGTTACCTTTTTTTTACAACCTCGTATTTCCGTACATTTCATCAATGTTGTTTAACTTCTATTTCTAATAAGAAACGCTAACCAAATCACTTCGAAGTTTCCAATGCCAAAAGTCCAAGAAAAAAACGAACAATATAATGATTTCACGAAATTAAATATAGGTTGCCACAAATATTCAGAAACACAAGAAAAGAAAGTGCAGAGCACGATATTGAAAATTAGATATACAATGAAGCTGCAAGCGCACAAACAGTTCTTGCTTATTTCACCTCTGTTTTTCCGTATTTCTACGGTTAGTTTCCCGTTATTCCGACACTTATAAACTACGTGTCTTCGGGTGTTTAGGGCGGTTCGGCATTGGAAAACTATAACCTCTCTTATTCCCGTGCTCGAGTTAGTTCCAAATGTGTTTATTGTAGGAGTTTTTCGCTATTATCCTGCTATTCTGGGCTTAAGCAGCAGAATACTAATTTTACGACACACCCGGTTTATTAGTAGGCGACTGAGTGTGTTTAATAAATAAATATATGCTTCCACAGCTATTTAATTTTCGCACCAATGTTGCTAAGAATTTCAAAACGGCTTTAC
>BOPP01000053.1:7060341-7088614 GCA_017312745.1 Gryllus bimaculatus | reverse complement strand
GCCCCATGATTTAGAGACTAGTATACGAATAATTAAAGGTAATACACAATATAAGTATTTGGGCGACAAACTAACAGCAGATGGTAGGGACGAACAGGATGTGGAAAATAAAAATATAAGAGGAAAAACAGCTACAAGACAGTTGAATCCAGTGCTATGGAACTCTATTTCAATGAAGACATAAAAACGCATATATAGCTCCTTCATAGAGAGTACCTGGCAGAAGTCTGGACACTAACAAAAAAATTTGAAAGACAAATTTCAATCAACAGAAATGATGTTCTGGGAAAGATGATGTAAATTTTTTGTTAGATAAAATAAGAATTAATGAAATAAGTAATAAAATGAAAGAGCGAACAACCTTGAATGAGACGATCAAAATGGAACAACTAAAACGGTATGGACATATGAGAAGGTTGAAATCAGATAGACTTCCTCAAAAAGTTTGGGAGTGGATACCAAATCGAAGGAGGTAACAGGGGAAGACCGAGAACATGGAACATGGCAATAACTAAAGTCATGGAAAAATGAGAAATAGAGGAAAACGATCTATGGGATAAAGAGGCATGGAAATTGAGATGCGGAAAACAGCCAAGGCTGTTAAAAAAACGCTAAATAGATAGATATTTTTCAATCCATTTTCATGTTAGTGCCAGTGGTATCAACAATGCTAATTGGTAAAACGTGAATTCCTTACAAATTAGAGGCCGTTGTTGCTTGTAACGCTGCACTGAGAGGCAATAATGACAGCTGCCATTCACAGTAATATAAACTGATACTTTTATATATTTGTAGAGCATTACAATATTATTGAGTTTAATAATTACTATTATATATTCTTCAATATATTTGCATTTGTTTGCTAACACTATCAATATTGTATTACTTATTAACTTTTAATTATTTTACTTTATCTTGCTTACAAAGAATATCATATGGTTAAGAAATCAGATGTTTGTGAATACACTGCACACAATTAATTAAATGCCAGAAATATATTTTCATCTGAAGTTTTGAATAAAAATTCATTGCTTGAAACCATTTACTTTTTGCACCAAATGTTCTATGATTTCAAATAAGTTTTACAAATGATGGCGGCTAAGATTTGTCATCAATAAACTTTTTTGTGATTCTGGAGTGTTTCTATGCTTCTGCAATGTACATTTTTGTCTAGAAAGCATTTTTTCAAATCAACTTTTGAGTGCTTATAGCAGCATAGCCATTTGGAATATTCAAATAGTTTATTAGACAAAATATGCTTATAAGTGTCTTAAGAGCTTATTTTGAAGTTTCAACTTTTCCTCTCTAGACACACTGTATAAAAAAAGTGAATGTTGGGCATTAATAAATAACTAAGAGTAATATTTTCAATATAGTAAATAGATATTAAAATAATTTAAAATTGACTTGCACAAAGTTGGACAGATTGTTAATAAATAAGCAAGTATAATTTCAATTTTGTAAAAATCATTTCAGTATGATGACGTTTTCAATTTTTTTTCTAAACATCCGTTTAGTATTTAAAAACGAAACTATCACTAAGCGTCAAGAAAGGTTCTAATAATATAAGTCCCCAATGTTGAACTTAAATCCCTTAAAGATATAGAAAAAACTAAACTGGGCTTCATCGTTGACACATACTGACATTTTCTTTTGATTGTTAAGAGACGTCAGGCCCCTAGGGATTTTTCCAGTTCTGAGGTAGATTTTATCGCACGATTTTTGTGCCAATATCTTTGGCGTTTTCCATTGTTTTATAAGAGCTTGAAATCTTTTACAAATCTTATTATATATACACACACACAATATTATATATACACATACACACACTTCTTGTAAGGAACAGGATTTACTTAAGCATGTACTTTTATAAAACCAAATCTTTCAATGTCAGCAAATCATCCTTTGTCACAATTAATAAATACAATTTTAGTGTTCTCTCTCTTTAATTTCTTAAAATTTAAGTATGCTGTTATTAACGTGTCCTGTTGAGAAAGAATTATTTAAATTCTACGTAAGAATTGAGAAAGAGAATTGTTTTGTTCATTCTTTGCTGAGGGAATACTATAATGATGAGATAACTACATTATTCTGATATTTGCTAGAACTTTGAAATCAGGGTCTTAGAGCCTAAAGGATAAAACTGGCCTAAATGTGGTATTGAGAAAATAGAATTTATAGGTGAGTTACTAAAGAAAATGCTTCAGAAGACATTTTCTTTCCATCACTAGAGAGCAGCAACTGTTTGAGCAATTGGAATTCCTTTTGTTCATGAAATAAAATGTAGTTTTTACTTTATACTCATGCTCCTCAAAATTTGCCAAAATTTCCCCACAAATTTAAAATGTCGCCCTAAAGCCACAACAATAAGTCTCAAACCTTAGCATAGCTGCAATTTGCATCTATTTTGTTTACGCAGAGTAACTGTTTCGTTGTTTAGGGCATCTATTACAGCATTTCTTAACCTTTAGTTGTAGTTTTGCCTTCCAATACTTACCAGATGTTTACAACAAATCAAAATAGTAACCGTGCATCCATGCATAGGCATTTCTGAGAAACTCCAGCAACCTCTTAGAACAAGGCCAGTCCATAAGCATTTTGCCACTTTATTTTAACATCTGTCGATGTAGTACATATCAATAGCACAGTTAGAGCAACAGTGAATGAGGAACTAGTTCTTCAAAAAAATATTGTGGTCTTCCGTCCCTGCAGATCAAACTGCATGTTCAGAAAACGTTCCAACTTACAATATGCCTTTGTCATACCTCAATATATTTCTATCCCTGCTTCTTAGTGTTCTCCGGGTACAAGAATGGGATTTGGTGTTGGTATGCAACTGTTCATGAATGGTTTTGGAATCTCTAACAATAAGATGTTCCAAAATCCTTTTTGGTGTCTAAGTTCTCTCTTCTTAGAAAAAAAATTAATGAATTTCTTGGCTGTGATGCTTCATTATTGGCTGAGAGGGCGACATTTCCCCTGTCATGTCGCATGCTTCCTTAGGGCATATATGTGAATACAAGATTTACCCAATTTTTCATTACCAGGGGTCAGCAATAAAGAGTTTTTCTGTAGAAAATCTATCTTTTCAAGCACAATTACAATACAGTGAAATCTCTCTATAAAGTTTCTTAAGGGATCAAGAATTCTGAAGACTGTATAGAGGAAAACACTAAAAAAAAGAAGACTTTCAATTGATAATTACAAAACTCTAGGCAAATTTTACTGAGGATATATTTCAGAAGAACATAGTAATAACGGAATTTATTTTTTTTAAATTAGCAGCAAGAAATTACTTTAATAATTGAATTATAAAGTACAATTTCAGTCAACTTTCAAGAAATGTATCTAACACAGGTTGATCATCACAGAGTTACAACTTTTTAAAGTAGTTAAGCAAGCATGTTTGCTTTCTATTTCTTTTGAATTGTATTAAAACCCATTTCTTGTTCCAAATTAGAACATTGAGCTATTGTTTTGTCCTAAAGTTTACAGGGCATCATAAACCTTTTGAATGTTTCAAAACCTTCAGTTGCCTTGTTATATGAGGGCAAAGGGTTGTTTTCTATCCACTACCATGTTCATTTTTACTTCCATTTCTTTCGCTTCTCTCAGGGGTCAACTCCTTCACAGTCAGCACTCTGGTGGTTGCCACAAAGTCCTCAAAACTGATAGCACTATTGCTTACTAGTTCATGGAACTCTTGGAATTCACTTTCAACTTCTTCCACTCGAGCAACCACCACGATCTCGAATCCTGCTTTCTTGAAATGTTTTTGATCGTTTCAGCACTCACTTCCCTCGAAGAATACATAATTAAAATCAATGCTAACAAAATATTTAATTTCAACTGGCTTCCTGGCTTGCTTTGATCTATGGCATTCAAGGCCTTCCTCATCAGAGCTGCCCTGAATTTTACCTTAAGGGCATGTATTACGCCCAAGTGCAGTGGTTGTAGGCTACGTGTGCGGGGTGCTGCTGGTGCACATGGGTGGCAGGAAAACCACTTTTACATTGCTAAAAAATGAAACGTCAGGGGATGTGCTGCACATCTATCAACAAACATAAGCACTCTTCTTGCAGCACTCCCCATTTTGGCTTCAAATTCTCTCAGAAAACTTAAAAATATTTCAGAGGTCATCCATGTTTTAGTACTGTTAGTATACTTGCACAGTACAGTAAAAATATGTTTAAAGCACTTCGAATTTCTGGGCTTTCCAATGACCAAAGGTTTCAATTTCTCACAGTCATCAGTATTTGTACACAAACCTGTAAGGTGAGCCTAGCTTTTTTTCCCGCTATGACAATTTTCACCACAGAGAGTGGCAGTCTTGTCCGGCATTAAATTAAGAATACGCAGTTTCGTCGTTTTAAAACCTTAAACTGACGGTCCCAGTCTGCTGGTCCTCACTTTCACTCTCACCACATTCTGCTTTGTATACAACACCATGCCGCTGTCGAAAATTATCTAACCAGCCATTGAAAGGCTTGAAATTTTTAACCCCTAAATGCAAAGCTATTTGCAGAGCTTTTTCCTTTAAAATGTTCCTGTTTATGGGATTTTTTGCGGCATGAGCTTACTGAAATCACGTTATTAACCTACTCCATTACATCATAGCTCAGAGGTTTCATCTGTATTAACTTTGTATTTCCACATTTCTCAGCAGCTTCCTGTATGGATGATTTCTTTTTCATTATTGTATTGTGAGTCGAGGAAGCCAGTTTTAGTTGCTTGGCTATCTCCACCCAAGTCACAATAGGATTGGCCTCTACTTGTTTAATAATAGAAACTTTCTCTTCTATAGAAATCTTTTTCCACTTCCCAGCCACATCCATTGTTCAATGAAATTTTCAAGATTGCCAACCTACAATTTCCTCGAATTCACAGCACAGCACTGCCCTATATCCACTGATACTTTCACTGTTATTTAATAGTTTGGTCTGTTTGTACAACCCAGCTTCAGCATGTAGACTGATCAAATAAACACTGCACAAACTCTTCTAATTGGTTACTTGGGTTTGCAGTGTGCGTAATAATGTGAAACATTTTGCTTCTGGAAATAGTTCTTATCAAAATTATAAATTCCAATGTTTAAATGCAGGTTTGAAAAGACAAGAAGGTATTTAAAGAAAGAGCTGATAATTTTCTCTTTCTACAATTATTGTAGAATCCAGAAAACAATTATTAAACAGTATGAATTTGGAGAGTGTTCTGAAATCATTTCCCACAAAAGTGTCGAGTAACAGTGGCAAAGAAACTTGGCTTAAATATAATAAAGAGGAAAATAATTGATTAGGGTTCCAATAACACAAACGTTACATGAAGGAAATCGTTGTGTAGAGGAACACACAGTATGGACGAAAATATGGCATTGTGTACATGGGCTTTTCATCAGGACTAGAAAAAAATGACTTAATGTAGAAGAAAACATTATATGGATGAAAGTTATAAAGACGTTTCACCGTATTTTCTCTTCTTACAAAGTTATGGCGAGAAAGTAAACATGCTCATCAGGGAATCTTATAACTGGATTGAATAACTTTCAATCATTTGCGCTTCATGCAACTGAAATGACACAATTTATCATAAATGCCTTTTCTACACCTGCCTTCAAATTAACTAAAAGCACTCACCAGGATCATGTTTATTTGAGGAATGGTCATCAACCATTGACTCAATATTAGGATCATCCCAGTCTTCCTGATCTTCCATCATTGTCACATCATCAAAGTCTCTCTCAGACTCATCCGACTTTTCGTCCACATAACTATCAGAGACAGGTTCAGCTTTAATTACAGTGTTCACATCTGATGGCACAGTATCTCCTGAAGGGAAAGTAGACACAGACGGGGACGAGCATTGATTCTTCTCCAGTTTGTCTCTATCACGGACAGTTTCTACTCTAACTGGGCACGAAGTAGAAGCCAATGGTATGCTGAAGGAAGATGCTTTGGCAAGTGCAGAAGGAATGGAGGAAGATCCTGATGTTTCTCTGTGCGGTAGATGATGGTGAGAAGAACTTTCATTGCTATTCTTATCGCTGTCGAGGGTGATGCAACTCTCCACAGTATTCTCACTTTCCGTGAGTGTGACTTCCTTTCTGCTGGAATGTGCTTTTGGAGGAACTGCAGTCTTCGAGCTCTTTGGTGTTGGAGACTTCCCTCTGGCATCCTGAAATTACATAAAATACGTTTACTAAACTTCCAAATTGCATATTTAGTCAAACAGAAGATTTGTCAAATTGCAGATGTAATGCAACAGGATTTTGTTTCACATTTTATTATTTTTATTTACTTTATTTGTTTTTACTTATTCTGTAATTTATTTAAATTAAAAATATACAATTATAGTTCCATGATCAGCCCAACAATATCACACGAATTAATTTTTTTAATTTAATCTCATGAATGAGATGATTATTAAATCTTAAATACAAGTCCAAATGTTCCTAGAATCTGAGCAGCATCACCTAGCACAATGTTACTGCCTATGCTATGTATCTATTCCACTTGCCCATGTATTTTTTTTTCTTTCTTATTTGTCTTTTTCTCTGATAATCCTAAGCCTTGGTTAACTGAATATATGAGAATTGCAGGTCGTAATAGCTATTAACATACCAAGAAATGTTATGAGGGTTATTTCTGCAGAGGCCAAAAGATAAAAATTGAGGCAGAGCATAGCAGAGCCGAGATTTGTAATTTGGCCGAGGCAGTAACAGCATTGTAACCCTTCGTGGTATGTTCAGCAATCTTTCACACCAGAAAATCTCACGATTAATGCAAAAACTTATGACATTACCAGGACATTACTGCAATTGTAAACAAATGAATTCTGTTGCTGCGGCACATTACAACGACATTGTAGGAGGTTGCATGCGATATATCTATTTAAACAATATTTGTATATATTGTGGCTCCATAAAAGTTGGATGCAAATAATTCTCCTGAAGAGAACTAAAGAAATTACGTTTGGCGAGGAAATTGGCACGTCAACATCCAGTGGCAACACCTTCAGATCGTCAGTAAATATTACCAGAGAAGAGTTTCAGTTGGTAGAATGCCAGAAAAATGAGGTTAATTTATCTAATATACATTTTTTAATTGTACCATTAATAATATTACAATTAAGAATAATTATCGCAAAAAAACAATGAGTTACTTTGACTCGGTATTGTTTGAATCTGATTTGTTTTGCTCATTGTCATGTCTTTTTTCTTCAACAAACATTTGACTTGCAACGAATAGATGGTTGTTTATTTACGATGCTAAGGATGTTAAATTTCTTATCATACAGGTAGGTGCAAGTGCACTTAACAAACTTGTAGAGTTGCATTTTAACAAGAGTTTAAGATGCATGTGACTGTAAAAATAGTTAAGTCACATACCAATACGATTCCAGTACTCAGAGAACAGCATAGGGAGGTCAGCGGTGGGTTCAAAAGCAGACTCTCAAATATAATTAAAGTGACATAATTAAAGGAACATTTTACACATTTTAGAACTAGTACTATATGTTTATAGCAATATATTACAATCATTTTCTGTTAGTGTTAAAATATTTTTTGTTAAGATGTGGCAGGGATATAAACTATATTTTGAATATTTTCTAATTTTAAGGTCCTTGGGACACAGATGCTTATGCCCCTTTTTTTCAACTAGTTCCACACTCACTATGTTGATCTGTTTGCTTAATTGTTCAAGGTTCTAATAATAAAAAAATGTCCTAAACAATGTCAGAGCAACACTAACCTAAAGAAAGATAGGGAGGAAAAGATACCCCCATTGGTATGCGACTGTTAAACTCTTTTTACATATTAATGGCGGACTGATTTATCAGGTTTTATCTAATAACATTACTTATTGAAAAATATTTATTTATTTATTTACTTCTCCTCTACACATGCAATTTCCTCGGTATTGATGATGAATTTCAGCACTGCCTCTGAGTATCTTGGATATCTTTTAATGAGAAGAGGGCTATACAATAGTGGGAAATTTTAATTAATTTTGTGTAACTAAATTATTATTATTACAACTAAATTATTTCAACAAAATTAAACTTATCGATATATATTTGTATGCACCTTCATAATTTAAAAATTCAAACAGTTTTCATTTTTAAATTATAAGATTCTACTTCAGAATTACCACCCAAAAATACGTGAAAAATCAAGACAGTTCTTACATCAGATTTTCCATCGCTGCCTAACCCCTTTATTTGCAAAGAATCTGCAACTTCCAGAAAAGCTGCCAACCTATCTTCACAAACTTCCACTTCTCCTCTGTACATAAAATTAATCGCAGCTTCCAGTTCTTGAAATTTCACATCTTTAAGAATGACTATTGGATTCTTCTCGCTCTCCTGACTAAATAATAACTAGAAAGAAAAACAAGAAAATATTTTAGAACAAATATAGAACAGTCAACTCAGTCCATTTCTTAACTACATATCTGTCCATTCTGTAAAAAACCTTAAGCTGCAGGAAATCAAGTAGAGAATATTTTACATTCAAATGAATTTTATGAACATTCAATATTAATTTTGTAAAGAATAATTTGAAATAAAATTCTGACACACAAAAAGCTATGAGGTCTCATCAAAGTTTATAATGAATTTCAGGTCGTGAGTTTATTTAATTTTTCTGTCAAAATTGATTTCTCTATAAGCCATCACATACCAAGTTCTTAATTATTTATCGACAATTCATTCGACAACATAATTTACTAACTAATTCAGTTTCGATCAGCTAACATTTTTATGAAGATAAAATTAATGATGATCATTTTTTAATTGATTTTTTGAATTAATGACAATCATTTTTTTGGAACAGAATGAGGAACTAAGCTACTATCTCTTTCACTGTAGTTTAGATATGGTAGTTTATCATAGTTTTAGTTAAACATAATTTTAGTTAATCATAGCAAGAACAACAAAGAAAACTGGAATATAATCATTTCACATAAAAAACATGTTCACTACTTTTCTGTAAAATCATATCAGAAAACCCTACATATACTGGTTTCCACATACAACACTGAAATTCTTTTTGTAATATACATTACAGCAAAGAAATCAACAGTGAAATTTGATCATGAGATCTACTTATTGCATCTTGCAGTCTTTATAGCCTGAATCTTTACTTCTGAACCAAGACAAAACATTTTTTAACTCCACTACTTGCATAAAACCAACTAGAAAAGTCTATAATAACAAAATATTTTTTCTTATACATAAAAATATTTTCTCTCATTCAATATGTTGTTTCTATTTAAAGAAAAAAATTAATTTGAAATTGAAGAATGAAACCAATGAAAAGACATGATGAACTGCAAAAACAAGCATTGGCTACAAAGGAAATTCCATTATTTAAAAATAAATCCAACAATTATTAAATTTCAAGTAATGTCATTCAAATAAGCAGCAAAACTGAATTTCTTGTAGTGCATTAGAAATTTTGAATACGGTTTTCATTTTAGTAACAGTTTCTGAAAGAAATTTCCCAATGTAAAAGTTACCAGTAGAGATCTCGTACAGAGGTGAATTTTCAAACCCACACAATAAGAATAAAATCTCTGAAATAGAATAAGATTTCAAAATTAAAATTGGACTAGCTAAAAAGATGACCCAGCAATTAATGGCTGATTAGCTAGTCAGTAAAAATTACAAAGAACAATAGATAAAGTTAATTTTATATGGACGAAGAAAAAAGAAGCAAAAACTACACAGCATCACATTATGAATATTCAAATATTTCTGAAGGCAAATAAATTGCTATGTTGTGTAGCTTTGTAATCATGAAATAATATAGAGAGCTGTAAGTACGTCATATACAAGTTGCGAAAATAGGAAATAATGAAAAAACCTTTCGGCATTCTTCAGCTGATTCACAAGTAAAAGCATTTCAAATTTACAAGAAAATGCATTAAAACTCACCTCGAAATATGAACTGCAAGCAGAAAGCACCACTTTATGGGCCTTTACATACTGACCCTCTGCAGCCAGTGTACAGTCTACCAAAGTATTCCTTTTCAAAAGATTCTCAAAAACAGACATTAAAGCACCATTGTGATCTTTCCAACTTAAAAGCAGTTGCTGAGGTGACATTTTCATCCTGAAAAACAAAAACTATTGTAATTACGTATTCAAATCACGAAGAACTTCAATTCATTAAACAGCAGATCCCATGAATATTGCATTATTAAAAAAGAAATGGAAAAATATGCATCAAAAATATAAAATTGAAAGAAAAGGATAATACCAATGGTAATTTTCAAATGAAGTGTTGAAATGCTACTAATGAGCAGATCAAAAGTGGCGGTTGATCAGTGAAACACGATAGAAATTACTATAACACTGAAAATTTAAGAAACCTTGTTTACAAAATTCGTATCCTATGAACAGAAAGTTAACCGAAACTGCACTGAAAATTGATTTTTAAAAAGTTTTGCTAAGAGATCACATTTCATATCGTACTGTAAACAATAACACGTCCCGCAGCCCTATGATTTTTTCCTATGCTGAAAATGGGGCCTACTGACATCACTAGCGCACCCAGTGGTCAGTAATCTGATCACGCCCTCACACCATACAAGGCGCATATATAATGACATATATGCAACTTGATAAATACGTTTTTGACTGAATTATGTGGTTGGCGAAATGCGTGTGCCTTATCACATTTGTTATTTACGATGATATTTGCTTTCTTTTGATTTATATAGGTTCTGGCTGCAAATTACGTCGACACATTGAATTTAAAAAATCACTATTTTATCACTACACGGCAAGTCTCTACCTTCTCTTTCAGAAAACTGTTATAAGTAATCAGTGGCGTAGCGTTAATGGACGCGAGTGATGCGTCGCATCCCTTCGTTATTCGATTGGTTTAATGATTTCTAATCTTCACAGTGTATGTTTCTCATTTTCACTATATGAAAATATACTGTCCTTTCTTTGGGCGCTTCAGACTACGTATCGATGTACAGTAATTGGTTTTGTAACACTGTGGATTCCCGTAAGCATTTCCCGCCTATTTTACACGGTCATTATTTCATATTTTGGTCATCATTTTTCTGTACAAAGAGTGTATGAAAAAAGGACGTTAGTTTCTACACAGTATGTTTCGGTGCCGAAACTGGATGCATTATTCTAGTTTTACACGGTCATTTCTGTCTTTGTACGTAGTGAAGAAAATGCTTTCCCCGGACGCTGCAAATAGCGCTGAAGTTCAAACATTTGAACATCGCATTATGGTAACAAATTGAGTTACAGGTTATATTAGGATTGAGCATGGATGCGACAGAATATAATTTATTTCTCACTACATAATCACTTCACATTACAAATCAACACATCAGAACGCTCTCGAAACTACAAATTGAACAAATCGTTCCACACGCATAACAAGCTTGAGAAAGTTCCGAAAAATGAGGTGTCTGGCGATTTTGCAAACGCATCTAGTTTACAAATTTTGGCTCCAATAATTTCATTCATCGGTCTCCAGGGGCGGTAGAATATGGACTTAACGGAAGCAGTTCAAATTTTCTTTACCATAGGGTGTTGGTTGTATAAAAGTTGAACCATAGATTAACAATATTCATCCATGATTGACCATCTCATTAGTATAACTTTGTCTTCAAGCTTCTAAACAATTTGTCAATTTAGAATTTTCGATAATTAGTGTCACTCGAGGCTTTTATGATACAGAATAGCAAAGTTTTCACCGTATCTTCTATACCGTGTGCAGCAAACACACGAAAGAACTGAAAATGTGCATTTTGATTGTAAAGACTACGTACGAAGAAAAAAAATAATTTAAGACATTCCACAACTCTTTAAAAAAAATAGCCCCACCGATAAGTTGATGGAGCTAAAGTGACACCGCTTAATATCTCTACGAATTTTGATAGGGAATCAACGAGCGGGGTCTAGTGTGGGCCTAAACCTAAATAGGGTGTTGTTTTTTTTCTGTGCCCAAATACGTGGCATTTTGAGTTCCTGTTATAGGGTCATTAATAATAGAACATATATTTCCTTTTTTTAAATTTATTGCGTCTGATTTGTTGCGCTTGGGAGTAAATTCTCCGTTATAGTGCGCTTAGGAGTAATCTTACATTACTTGTTTAATCATTATATGTCGCCGCAGTCAGTTGTCAAGAGGAGCGCCAGGTACAATCTCCGCGTACGCACCTCCTACTACCCGCATCTGCGTCATTACCTAGCGGCCAGAATTGGGAAGGAATTAGGGTAGAGGTAGGGTTTAGAACACTTCACAAGGCTGGCTCTTGTGAAACAGTCAAACTTGTTTTGTTGGAACAAATTTCACATGAGATTGTCTGTTGGAACTTAACCCGGACCTCTTTGTTGACAGGCGAGCGACTTCAGTCTGAGCCACCAAGCCTTGTTTTGCTATTTGCTATTTTTTGTTAATTTTGGATTCTAATAAGTAACTATACAATGACGTCTGACTACCACGTCTCATTAAGTAGTGAAGGCAACCAGTGTTTAATTGACAAACTATTTGCTACTTTTTATTTCACCCCCTACCCGAACTTGCAGGAAAGGCCACTGGTAAATATTATAATGATCTTAGCGATGATGCTAAGGTGTTGCTTTATGACAAAATGAAATGTATTAAAATTAGGTTTCACATGCCCTTTCATCGGTATTGAAAAGTGCCAACGAATTTCGAGTACCTCTATGATGCACCTACCAATACAGGTAATACTTACCAGTATTAGCGTAGAAGTGACTCCCATATATTTTTATAAACTGTCGGCTTTTAAATATTTATTTTAGAAATTTGTATTTTTATTATCATCATCTAGAGAAATATTATTTACAATAAACTTTAATAACCGTTGGGGAAAATTCCAGAATGTTCATAAACACAGTCCCAAAAATTTTCTTAATTTTTTGAAACGAGGGGAGAAACTTTCAACTCCAAGTTAAGCAGAATTTAATATAATAAACTATTAATTTTTCAATGTATTAATTGTAATAAATATATGTTTTTTTAGAAATATAAATAAATATTGCAACTTTTATCATATTTAAAAAAAATGTTTTGCAGTTTCCGGTGCTAAATACAAATTTCAATGATTGAATTTCAATATTAAAGTCACGGGCTAGTTACCATAAGTATTTTCAACATCTTTTGTTTGGGAAGTTTTTAATGAACAATTAATGTCATTTCTTGCAATAAAATTGGGTGACCTACTAATATTTGGGCTTAGCTTTTGCACAAATAAAGACTTGAAGGTTCATAAAAGTTTAGTCTCATAATATTACAATCCTGTAAATTCCGTGGTGGTAGCAGATATCTTGGTGTAGTCATCACATAGTAGGTAAAGGAAATAATCTCCACAAAAGTTTTTAATAATTTATAATAATTTTCAGAGTTTACTTTCGGGAACACTTTTCCCAATCCCAGTGAATCTCTAGCAAAACATGGAGAACTGAAACCATTAACACAAGTTGAACCACAAAACGGGGGGGGGGGCCAGTACGTGTTTAGATGGAACAAACAAATACATATATCATAGTATACACAATAGAAAGTACTCTACTGCTCAAACGCAACGTGGATCTCCCATGAATGTTCACAAATGGTCAAAAAATGTAAAACGGCAAAACATGTTGGTTACAGCTTTGGAATGGCAGTATTAAATGCAGCTTTAAGACTTGGTTATTACCCAAGCAATTGGAAAAACGGAATAATTATTCCAACAAACAAACCTAATAAATGTCCACAACTACTAGACAATTACAGGCCAATTAGCATATTACCTTCATTAGCTAAAGTGTTTGATAGACTGATTTTAGCTCGGTTAAATAATTTCTAATAAGCTACGAATGCCAAACCTGATGCCCCGTTCGGTTTTAGAGCAAACCACTCGACTGAACATCAATTTTTAAGAGTTACTGATTTGATCACGAAGAGGTTTCATGAGCAAAAATACATGGCAGCTCTATTTTTAGATGTGCGTTCGATCGTGTTTGACACACAGGACTGAAATACAAATTTCGCCATCTATGCATCTTCAAGATATAATTGAAATTTTTGTGCTAAACAGATAATTTAATATTAAAATACAAGTCACCATGTCGGATAAACACAAAATCTCAGCTGGAGCTCCACAACATTCCCCATTGTCACTGTCTTTATTCAAAATTTACCTGCCGGTTTTCCGGAATTAATGGATATCGAAATAGCCTTGTTCGCAGATGACACTGGTATCCTCTTACAACATGAACTGATTATTGCCCTGGAATATCTACAAAATGATTTAAATACCTTAATTAAATTAACCGTTAAATGGAGAATCGGGATAAAACCAAACAAATCACAAGTTAAAATATTCTCGCTTAAAATATTTATAACCCCTCATCTACTAGAGAGCTAGCAAGGAGCTTAGATCGTTAGTCATTTGTTTGTCTTTGCCATCTGGCTTACGTGATATGAGGGGAATGATGTTTCAGGGATACGAGTTTGGAGGATGATTAAGGAATGCTTTCCCGGGTTTCTAAGGATGTGGTGGTGAGGAAGGTTTAGGTTTCGGAGTAGGGGGTTGTTGATATATTTTTGGATTTGGGCTATTGCGGAAGTGTGGAGGTTTGTGAGGATATGGGTTATTTTCTTTTGATGTTGTTGTAATTAGTATACCTGGGTGGGCAGAAGATGAGGCGGATAATGTGGTTTTTGACACAGGTTAAGTTTGTGCGATTGGTGTGGGATGTAGCGAACCAGGTGGGATGGGCATATGATAGCATGGGACGGATATAGGAGTTTTAGGTTTGGATTTTTCTCTTGGTGGGTATGGAGGGGTTGGTGTATATAACGTATTGGTGATCCTGGTTGCTGTTGCTGGTCCAAAGGAGTCTGAGGGAGAAGGTTACGCCGAGGATATTTCTGGTGTCCAGGGTACAGGTTCGTTGGCAATGGTTAGGGGAAGGGGGTGGATGGGTATGTTTTGTTAGAAAACAGGATGGCTTGATATTTAGATGGGTTTATGGTAATGGAGTTTGGGGAGGCGGAGATGTGGAGGTTTTTTTGGGATTCTTGGAGGTTTGAGAACGGAAGGATGCTAGTAGGGCAAGGTTATCGGCATAAAGAAGTGTTTGTACTCCTGGTGTGGGTGGGAAGTCATTTATATAAATAGAACATAGGAGAGGGGATAGCATAGCGCCTTGTGGGATGCCGGCTTGGATTGGGTAGTTGGGAGAGATTTTTGATAATGTCGGATGTGGAAGGAGCGATGATTTAAGTAACCTTGTAGTAGGGTGTGGATATAATCGGGGATATAGGGTTGGATTTTCATGAGAAGGATTGGGTGGGAGACGGTGTTGTGGGCTTGGGTAAGGTCGGTGAAAATGGCAGGAATTTCATTCTGTCTTGGAGGGGGTGGCTATGGCTAGGGGTAGTTTGGGTGTTTGGAGGGCCTCGGGGCGACCCTCACGGAACGCAAATTGTGTGGTGGTTATGATGGGTTCGAGGATAGGTGTTAGGCGGAGGAGGAGGATCTTTTCGAAAATTTTACTTAGGATATGACTGTGGTTAGACAAGAGCCGATGACCCTTGTCAAGTTCGGGGATCATGGTAACGCGAGATCAGGATGAGGAGGTTGAGGAAGTAGTGAAAGCGATTGGGAGGCGGTCAAATAAGTCGCAAAGGTCGTATTTTGGGTGGGGAGTATTCGGGAAGAGTGGGGAATAATATCAAGGATATTGTGGGGAATATGTCAAACAAGGGGGGTAGGTTCAGTGCGGACTTTTATTTCGATTTGGGGGTTTGTGTCTATAAATTGTACTAGTAGTCCGGACCTGTTACTAGTCATGCAGTCCCATGAGGTCGATTTGCTGTTAAGATCGCTTACGATGATGAAGGGGTAGGGGAAGTTTTTAAGGGTATCTAGGTCGGAGCCGAAAAACGGTATGTGGGGTTTGTAACAGGATATCAGAAGGATTTGGGATGTGGAGGTTCCAATGGCGACAACAGTGCATTCTAGGACGGTTGTTGGAGGGATTTGGTAAGGGTGTGTGGGATGGATCGTCGGGTGAGGATTGCAGTTCCGATTCCAGATGAGATTTGTCAGTCCTGGTGGTGATGTATGTTAGGGATGTTAAAGGATCTGTCGGAGGTCAGTATGTTCTTGTAAAGAATAGATTTCCACTGGAGTAGTCGCTTTAGGCTTTAGGTAGGATTTTTTTGGTGGTTATACGACGCCTCGCAGCGTTCAACAGCGAGAAAGGGTTAGGATTCTAGGAAGGGAGTCAATTCATTGTAGGATTTCGACTAATTCAAATTCTGCGGTATATTTGTTATGTGATGATGTTCGTTGAGCTCATGAAGATTTCGAATAGAAGGTTTTAAACGCATTAAGGTATTTTTTTGATTGGATTTTGAGAGAGAGGAACGTTTTTGATGCAGTTGGTTTTGTTTGTGGGAAGGTTTGTTGATAGGTGTGGGTCATAGGCTGGGTGATTCACGAAGCAGTTGATGCATTTTGGGGTGAATGGTTTGACAGAGGTATGGGAGGGACAGTCTTCAGTCGGGTGGGGATCAGTGCAGAGAGCGTAAGTCGCTTGTCTCCTGTAAATAGGCATTCGTGGAGTACAGTCTGGCAATTTCTGCACTGGGGTATTTTGTCTATCATCGTGTAGTCTTCAATGGTCACTCTAAAGTAGTGAATGAACCTTAGAATTTTCTTAATGTCTGTAATTTTTTGTATCTACTGTACGCGGGCCAGTTGGTGTCAACGCCCCGTCGGCGTCGCGTCGTGGCATCTTAGTGATGTGGTGTGTTGTAATTTTGAGGGCGGTCAAATTGTCTTTAATGGCAGTCAGGTCCTATTTGTCAGGGAGTCCTTTTATTACAAATTTTCTCTTTGCTCGTTCGGATGAAATAGCAGTTAAAAATAGTCCTATTAATCTGGGGTCTCTATTGATCTGGTCCTGGCGGTCACTTATATTTCCGTGAGTAGTAACAGTCAATGATTGAATTACCAATTCCGTTCTGGTGAACTTACCTGTCAGATGATTCCTTGATCAGATCTGTTGTGTCGAGGAAAGCCGTCAGGTCAATTCTGATTAGTCCAATACGTACTTTCTGGTTGGTTTCAGGGTCTGTTTATCGTTGGGATGATGATTTGTCGGCTAAAGGTTCGTTGGTTGTTGGCAGGTGTTCAGGGGTTCCTGAGTTTGATTGCTGTGGGTCCAGTTGGGGAATGTTGAAGGGATATAACTGGTTTCAGTTGGTGTGGAGGTTGGAGTTTGGTTCCTTTCGTTACCAATCGGAAGCCGTCATCCGTTAGGAAAATGTTGGTGTCTCAGTCGGGGAAGGAGTAATGAGAGCGTCGGAGGTAGCGTTGCTCGTCTGCGTTTGTTTGGGATATCTCCTCGCTGGCGTTGGAGGTCCCCGCTACTGGTGCACCAACCATCTCTTTATCGGCCATCCGAGGGTGGGAAGTCGGTTCTGCTCGCAGAAGCGGTGGTTGTTCTCCGCTAGGTCTCTTTGAAACAAGCTCTTCGGGGTGTTCTCAAAGGAGAACTGCAACGTTATCTAAAACACATTGGGGTGTCAAATGGCCTTTGGAGGTAGAGTTGCTCGTCTGCGTTTGTTTGGGATATCTCCTCGCTGGCATTGGAGGTCCCCGCTACTGGTGCACCAGCCATCTCTTTATCGGCCATCTGAGGGTGGGAAGTCGGTTCTGCTCCCAGAAGCGGTGGTTGTTCTCCGCTAGGTCTCTTTGAAACAAGCTGCTCGGGGTGTTCTCAAAGGAGAACTGCAACGTTATCTAAAACACATTGCGGTGTCAAATGGCCGTTAACTCCCAGTCGTAACTTAAATAGACATATGCGTACACACACGGCGAGAAGCCTATAAAGCAAGATTGCCAACGCTTCAAAGTCTAGTGCAACTTGAAGTGCACATGGAATACACACCGCGAGAAACCAGTATGTGTGTTCGGAGTGTGTGAGTTAAGAAAACAAATGTACATCGTTTAAAGAACCTAAACAGGATTGTCATATAACAAAATAAATGACAATTTGTCATTAGTAAACTGTAATCAGCCAATGACCTTCGCATAATAATTTCTCGCTTTATGCAATTTGTAATACTTGCTGGTCTTTGTCTTTCTAATAATTAGGATTTTGTAAAAAACTCATACCTACACTCCTACACGTGTTGGGACTGATAAGATTTGAGATGTAAAATATTTGTAATCTAGCGTGATAAAGTGAAGTAAGCTGATAGAATAGAGATAAGCCATTGATTGTTGAGTTTAATTTTTCCCCCTTGATTTGGAAATTTTCTAGTTTCTGATTTTAAAACAGTCAGATTAGTCAAAACTGGGCAAGGATAAACTGTTAGGCTGTAAGCAATGAATTAATGAATTACTCTATATGCAATGTATTGAATAATTTTTTGAGATTCGATTTAGGGCAATAATTCTCTCTGGTCAAGTTATACATACAGAGCCATTCAAATAGTTAAACGGTAGTTTAATCAAAATTTTCAATAGGTGTGGGTTAAAAAAATAAATAAATGAAATAGGCATCTTTACCATAATTTCAGGTTCATTGAAAATGAATCATTTAACATGTTTTAACAGCAAATATTATTGTCATACTTTTGTTATTTGTCATCCTTTGAACGTGTTGTGTGAGATGTGTTATATCATAATCTTCAGGTGAGTGCAAGTTTATAATTATCGCAATTTAAAACATAAAAGTGCACTAAGAATAACACTAATTGAGGATGGTTTTTGTTCAAAATTGACGTGTGCCAAAAACGAAAGTGTCTGAATTGAGTTTTTCTATTTTGATAATACTTTTATTGTTTTCAGAAACTTTCTAAATCTTTTATTTGTTTCTCCAAAATTTCAATAAATTTTTCTAAACTCTAAATATTTTTAAAGTATTTTTACAAAAAACTCTGCATTGGCTTTTTACTCATATCTTAATGTTAAGTGGTATATTTTTGGGACTTTAATAGATATTCGGGTAAGAGAATAATAGTAGAATGAACCTTTTTGTAATTTGTTATCCATAGGGAGGCCGTTGTAGAAATAAATAATTAAATGGATAGAAGGGGACCGTGGAGAAGCAGAGGGATATGCGTGGCAGATATGTTGTTATTCTGCGTCTAAAGGAATGGAAGGATTATTCATGGTGAATTATTTGTCGGTGAATCAAGTTTGTTAACAGTTAGTAGATGAGGGAGAGAGGTTCCATGTTGTCGGCGATTGGATCGTGCGATAGAAATATTAGCACACCCGCGACGGACAAAATACAGAAACACTTCATACAAACTTCCACCCGAGAAGATGTAATCGAATGAAAATGGGTGACGTATAATGAATAAAAATATTATTCAATAATTTTAGAAAACTTAAATAGTAGAATACTATTTAAAAAAATACGAGCTCAATTGAATTATTAGAGAAATTGAAATAAAATCGAATGTTATGAAAATGCTAATTTTGTTTAATTTAGCGTGCAATTTTTTAATGAAAGATATAGACAAATGCAATTCTCCAGAAAATTGCTCACGTCAAAACCCTTGGCACGTCAAACAATTGCAGTGGCGGCGACTTGGTAAGTAAATTTGTATTCGAACCCGCGTGATCTATCTAGTGGACAAGCAGGGCATAATTTAAAAACCAATAATATAGAAAACATGACAATTGCGACTCAAGTGGGACAAATCTTGACAAAGTATTTCGTGGAAATTCAAGCAACTTAAACGATATATAAAGCTGAGTAACATAAAAGACCCGAATTCCCACATTTCATTAAACTTAAAGAAAAGTAACATTATTAAGGATGAATTTAGAATATGTTAAAAATGTTATTTAAAGTATATTTGAATGATAATAATGTAGACCTAGAAGGAAAAGCGCAATCAAAAGTGCTAGTGAATAGAAAAATATTGTGATAACGGTTGGGGAGGAAGTAGAAAGGGAATCGGTGAGATATTAATGTTGATTTGCAGAACAGAGACAGGAGGCGTCAGGAAAAAGAGTATTACAAAATCCCAGCAATCTGTTCAATTTGCGTAAATCACAAAGTTGTCAATTGGAGGACAGGTTAATGATACAATTATTAATCAATTAAATGAAGAGAGCGAGAACTACGGGCATGCTGGCACAAAATTCGAAATATAAAAGCGAAAATTGGAGGAAAATCCAGTTACGCGCGCGGATATGTGCGAAATTAACAAAGTTAATTCAAAATTGGATTATATCACGGACTGCAACAAAACACACAACAGTAATAAAAGAGTCGATAAATAGCTGTGAACTAGAAGTTAGTAAATTGAAGAATATGTAAGTTAATTAAAAATTATATGGACCACAACAATGAATGATACGAAAATAACAAGCGTCGAAGCGAATTTAGAATCGCTAATACATAAATGCCAACAGAAAAAACAGGATGCGAGAATAGAAATGTAAACCAAAAGTCGGCGAGAAATAATAATGCGAGATGTACACGTGTGATCCCAGCAACAACATTCACCGTACCTTCAGCCAACGGCTCATCCGAATTGGAGGCTCATCTAATATCCCCCGGCCTTCATTAGGAGATCGTTAACGGCCATTTACACGCCAAGTGTTTAGATAAACGTTGCAGGTTCTCCTTATGACAAACACCCCGAGCAGCTTGTTTCCCAAAGACTAGACGAGATCACAACCACCCTTCTGGAGCAAACCGACTTCCCACCCTCAGGGATGGCCATAAGAGATGCTGGATGCACCAGTAGCGGGACCTCAATGCCCGAAGATATCCCAACCAAACGCAATACGAGCAACTCTACCTCCAAAGCCATTTGACACCCAAAATGTGTTTTACAGATAACGTTGCAGTTCTCTTTAGAACACCCCGAAGAGCTGTTTCAAAGAGACGCCCACGGAGAACAACCACCGCTTCTGCGAGCAGAACGACTTCCACCCTCGATGCGCCGATAAAAGATGTTTGTCACAGTAGCGGGGACCCAACGCAGCGAGGAGATATCCCAAACAAAACGCATACGAGCAACGCCTACCTCCGACCTCTCATTACTCCCTTCCCGACTAGACACCAACATTTTCCTAACGGATGAACGGCTCCGATGGTAACGAAAGAACCAACTTCCAACCTCCACACCAACTGAAAACCATTATATCCCTTCAACATATCCCCAACTGACCCACAGCAATACAAAAATCTCAGGAACCCGCTGAACACCTAAGCCATAATCGAACCCAGACAACCTTTAAGCCGACAATCATCATCCCAACGATTAAACAGACCCTGACAACCAACCAAGAAAGTACGTATTGACTAATCAAATGACCTGACGGCTCTTCCTCACACAATCAGACTGATTCAAGGAATCATTCTGACAGGTAAGTTCAACCAAAGCGGAGAGTATTGGTAATTCAACATTGACTGTCTACACTCACGGAAATATAAGTTGACCGCCAGGACCAGATCATTAGAACCCCAGGATAATAGACTATTTGAACTGACCTATTTCATCAAAACAGAGCAAAGAGAAAAAGTTGTAATAAAAGAACTCGCCTGACCAAATAGACCTGACTGCATAAAGACAATTGACCGCCTCAAAATACAACACACCACATCACCTAAGATCCACGACGCGACGCGACGGGCGTTGACAGCCAAACTGGCCGCGTACAGTAGATACAAAAAAAATTTAACAGATCATTAGAAAAATTCTAAGCGTTCATTCACACTTTAGAGTGACCATTGAAATACTACATCGTTATGATATGACAATAGAACACCCAGCTTCCAGAAATTGCCAGACTGTACCCACGAAATGTCCTATTTACAGTCGCAACCGACTTTAAAGCACTTCTCTCTGCACTCGATCCCACCCACTGAAGACTGTCCTCCCAACCTCGCAAAACCATTCCACCCCAAAATGCAATCAACTGCTCGTGAAGTCACCCAGCCTTATTGACCCACAACCTATCAACAAACCTCCCACATGAACAAAACCAACGCATCAAAAACGTCCTCTCTCCAAAATACCAATCAAAAAAATCCTTAATGCGTTAAAAACCTTCTATCGAAATCTTCATGAGCTCAACGAACATCCATACATAACAAATATACCGCGAGGAATTTGAAATATATAGTCGAAATCCTAACCATATAATTGATCCCCTTCCTAGAATCCTAACCCTTTTCTCGCTGGAACGCGACGAGGCTCGTAAACCACCAAAAAAATCCTACCTAAATCCTTAAAGGACTACTCCAGTGGAAATCTATTCTTTACAAATACATGACTGACCTCCGATCAGATCCTTTTCCATCCCTAACATACATCACCACAGGACTGACAATCTCATCTGGAGGAAAAGCTCACTCCTCGATAGTCATTTTTGTTTTTCGAACAATATAAATGGAATGTCAAACAGTACCGCTGAACAAACTGCTGCAATTATCCTCGTTGCTACCTCTTCTTATTCCTTATATACTCACCTTTACACAGCGCGTATGTGCATCTCAACACCACCCACACATGCAGGACACCGTCGGCCATCTTAAAGCTATGCTCCCGCCGCTGAAATTGACGACACCTCGGTACGTTTACTGGCGAAATACTTGCTTGCGGAACGACCCCCTAGATCTACGATCTAGCCTCACCCCTATAGCCCTTCAGCAGCAGAAGATCACTCCACCAACCATCTAGCGCAATATAGAAGTCATATACCTACACATTAACGACTAATACCTTAGTAGTTTACGCGCCACATGGAGACGAGAGATTATCAGCCTCTCGTACGTATAACCTGTCACCAGCTCAGCCGGCG
This sequence comes from Gryllus bimaculatus, assembly GCA_017312745.1. Taxonomy (NCBI): domain Eukaryota; kingdom Metazoa; phylum Arthropoda; class Insecta; order Orthoptera; family Gryllidae; genus Gryllus; species Gryllus bimaculatus. The sequence goes on along the minus strand of BOPP01000053.1, from coordinate 7,065,785 downwards.
CGTATTAACGTCCTTTGCGTTCAAACGAAGCTTAAACTAAATCTGCCACTGAAATTATTATTTATGAGATCTATCACAGATTTCTGACACACAGTGTTAAAAAACAACTTTGCAAAAACTCAGAATCACATAATGTAGCATAAAATTGTTATTCTTAGATTATGGTAAGTCACAAGTTGTTGTTCTGGTCTGCTCGATGCCACTTGCAATTTTTCTCCCATCTTCGAGTTTAATGCTTATATGATCATCAAGATGAAATTTGTGTTTTAGAGTTATTATTAGCGAAGAAGCGAGAAGGCTTGAACATACTTGAGTTTAACAATAAGTAATAACCACGACCCAAAATGACTTAGCCCGTTTCCGAAACGGACGACATACAAAAATCTAACTTGTTTACTGAGCAACACTAACTCGACTCTATATGCATCACGACAACATTAGACGCTAAGCAACTACAATGACTAATTTCTCTAAAAAGTTTGACAAAACCTCACAAGCAATACGTAAGACTTAACACTTCCATCTGTGTGTTGACAACCAATTACGGCGATTATAAATATGAAGAGTTTCCAGAAAAACCAACTATGAATATATCATCACGTTTCACTTCCAATACTTCAACCACTGTAAAATTTAGATTAAGCCAGTTGTCAAGCAGGTGGTCGTAAGTTTACCCATCCAAGGCCTCAGATCACGCGTCATCTTTTAACACTTCTCTTAGTCGCCGCAACTGTACCTTTCAAACATGATGAAAACTTAAGCAATAAACACATTTTCTGAAGATCAAGTTTTCCCTTCTGTCCTTTAAATTAACACAAAAATGACTCTTATTCCTCTGTGTCAGCAAACTCAACTACCAAATTTGACTTCCTTGAACTTTCTTTAAATCTCTTTACAATTTGATAACACGACATGTATTTGTTTCCTCTCATCTACAACAAAAACTCACAGATATAAGAGCTATTACGGCTGATCGCAGCACTCTAGAATTTATCTACTGGTAGCACAGATTATTCCCTATATCGCTACACTTAAATATTCCACAAGCGTATGAGTCTTCAGGCTTACGTACTTTTGCACTGGTCTGTTGGAAATAAATGTACTGTACAGACGACTCCCGTCTAAAGTCAACCCTTGCTGGTAAGAAACTTAAGCTCATAGCCCCATCTTACTAACATTACCAAAATAGCGTCAAAACATAGAAATGATCGGTATAATATGACACTCAATGAACCACGTTTTAGTATCTAGAAATGCACAACCTGGAAATTATACTTTCCCTCTCTGGAAAAAAGTAATACTTGGCCTCATTCCATATATGTTTCACAAACCAACAACGCACGCTTTGACAACATGTCATCTGTACACTCAGCCAGACCTCGCAAGCTTCTCCACTGGAGATGAAGCCGGACTGAGCGACTCGAATGGGCCATACCTGATAAGACCCTCATGCCCAAGTTTCATTGCATAAACAAATTTTGAGTGAGGCTCAATTTGTTGAGCTACACTAATGCTTCTTCAGGTTCTAGTTCATAGGACTTGATATTCCGCGAGAACAAGCGCGCGTGTCCTAACTAGGCACAGCAAGCGCCGCCAACTTCCACAGCCCCATCGTCTGGGGCTTTACCCCGCAGCGGCATCCCGAAAGAGATATCATTCATTACTGCGTGCGCCATCCCGCCTACCACCAAGAAATATCGTATGTTATATGGCGCACTTGACCAAAACGGCGCCCATTCAGAGTAACTTTCCGAACAGTGCACGACGCACGAAGCGGTTCCAAGACTGCATGCGATTCCTCGAACTGTTGACAATGGCAGAATCAATATAGAATAGCCACAAAACTGTCGAGGATTTACAGCATTACAAATTAAAAATGTTCGGAGCACCAATCTGTTAAAAATAATATTTTAAGAACTAACACAGATATTCTGGGAAACCTTATCGTTCCCCGTTCGCTGGTAATCCGATTCACGCCACGCCACGCGCTGACCCATTAACCAATTAAAATCAATATACTTGTGGCGGACATTCAGCTAATCTTATCTTGACACACATCGGCGGACACAGTTGACCTTGCAACCCCTAGAAACTCGAGTTGCTCCACAAAGTTTCACGAATACGAGATCGATCTCACTATACTCTTACATTTAGTTCCAAATATATAATTATTTAGATATATTTTCAAATGTAAAAGTCTTCCATATGTGACCACTTTATATCCATGCTAATGTTTCATTATATTTGTATAGATGCTATCATCTAGAGCTGTCTCCAATAACATGCTGTTTCCGATCTTTCATAAACTTCAATTCTTCTCGAATGCTTCCATTAATTAGTTTCGAATGCCCTTCAACACGGCGCGGAAATCCTACACGTCCACTTATAATGTCGCAGAAAAAACCTTCGACTCCGCCATATCTATAGATACAAGACCAATGTCCTTGATGGGTTCTTCGACTCTCTGACTCCGACTCGTTCGCCCGTCACCGGTCATCCGCCTAAATGCATTCAAATCATGATATGATCTTTAGCCCGTATTGCTTGCACTTGCACGGCGCAGTAAGACGTGCCCACATAGAACGATCGCCCGGAATATAGCTATGGCTTATCTTCAGACACGCCGTTGATCATCTATAGTGAACCTGCGCCCCTGTTCTCATGCCCTCAAGTCGCAATATCTACTCTACACGCAACTGCCGCCTCTACGCAACCGTCGAGCACCGAAATATTAGAAGGACCTACCATTGCGAAGGTGAATACCCGGGAACGAGACGCATAGAAAGGAAAAAACCAAGCACCCATCAGCACGCAGAAGATGAAAAAAACAGAGAGACAACGAATCTCGACGCGCGAACGCAAACAAAAGAAGCGACGAGTGTTACTAGAGGCACGGAAGAGTCGGAACTGAGAGGGACACGACTCATATGACCGACGATGAGAGAGAAGGACGACCACGCGAAGAAAACTGAGAGAAACAAGGACTCCCTGAGGGTTCCGCTATGACAGACACAAACTTTCTAATGCTTACAATGATGTGATTCTGGCAGTTATTTCAGATAGTTTTTTAAACTACGGGTGCTTCAGAAGAGAGTCTGTGGACTATGATCTTCATAAATATAATTGAATTAATAGAAGTGAGAAATCCTCGTTATGCCCGGTAGTAAATATCTAAATCAGATAAAGGTGAAAACTATTTGCACGCAAGGAATAACATAGTCCCAGAATCCGCTCAAAAATTTTCTACTTCTGCCGCAGATTCTACTTCTAAAGTGAATGGTCAATAGGTTTCCTTCAATTGATGCTATAGTCCTATTTAAACACAGCTTACTTCAAGGGCCCACCAATCGCCACGCCATGCGACGGAGAGGAGACACTGTCATCCAGTCTGGAGCTTCGTAATACTTACATTTTTGCATGGGAGCTCCCGCACTTGGATGACTAGTGCTTCCCCCTCTCCGCGCGTTATATTTCGTCGCGCCTTACAGTGAAGCTACGATTAATACTGTCGTTACCATTTCGTGAGCATTCCCCAACACTGCCCTTGCGCTATAAAACATTATCCTGGGGTGCGCAAGGGCTATGCACTGCGCTCGAAGAGCTGTGGGGAGAGAAGTGGAATATTATAGCAGGCACCAGTGCTCGACCCTGTGGTGGCGCAGCTCTCCAGTGTAATCATTGCGCCTACGCATCCGATCCAACGCTAAGTTCGTGGCCCACGGAGTACCGTGCCCACCAGCGAGTGCACACGGGAGAAAACCATTTACAAGATGCGCGCAGGCGCCCCCTACCCACGTCGCTAGCCGGAACTTTGACCTGCACATGCGAATCAACCGGAGATGCCGTTATGTGTCTCGTGTGGGATTCGTTACAGACAAGTAGATCGTTGAAAAGACATAAAAACTTGAGTTCCATCAGGTCAAGCGAAAAAAACTGCCTAATACCGACCTCACACGTAAAATAATGACACCAGTTGAACTGAATACCGCAATAGTGTTTACCCTTGGATGCGCGAGGGAGAGCACACTGCCTCTGTCTGACGGACAAGGAGAGGCCACGGAAAGTGCGCACGAACTGTGTAGGAGAGCGCTTCCTGAAATCTATCCCAGCTGCGCTCCTATTCCAACAAACTTCGCCAGCGCTCTTGGCTGTGCATCCAACGTAGATAGACACATCGCAAAGCCTTACAAAGTACGTCGCTGTTTGAGCCCTGTGTCGCACTGTCGACTATGCTCCTCCGAGCGAACTCTGAAGAAGTTGCTACGATGCAGAAACACACTGGCGGAGAAGCCATTATTGTGAATCGAGCAGAGGTGGCGTTCGTACAGACATAGTAGATCGTTGAAGAAACATAATAACTGATGGAGTAGTGCCTCTGATGCCTGTAAAAATGAAAATAGTCTTTTAGAAATTTATAACATAGTCCATTGTGTAACAAATCAGCTTTGAATTGAGATTAAAATACGGAAAGGTAGTTTGAGTATTAACTTATTTTTATCAAGTGTTTTTAATCTGTCTTTTCAAAATTCATTGGTCTAGTAGTTTAATTACGATTTCTTAGAGACATGCGTCCGCTACTAATTTCTTTATACCTAGTTCATTAGGAGTCATTGTTCTTTGCGTTGATAGATTACTACCATTCCCCTGTATTCGTAATAGAATTTTGTATCAGACCGTATCTTTGATCAAACGTTCCTCCAAATTCCGGCGTCTAGTTCCATCCAAGCATATAATCTCCCAGATGCTATAACCGCGAATAATGATATGTTCCAATATTCACATACTCAGACGAAATGGGTCATCGGAATGAGTGTGCTGATCATCGCTATTTTCATTTTCTAACCCCTAGATGTTTTTGCTAACGTCCCTCCTTTCTCTATCTCCTCTGATACCATACTCCCCGTATATCTGGCTCTTCTCGAAACACCACACATACACACCCACAAAAAAGTACATATACACGGCTCTCGGATTACTCAATCATAGATATCCACTAATAACGATCGATAAAACTAGAAGTGTCGATCTCTTAACAAAGTACTACATATGCGCAATCTTTGTTTACTTTCTAACTCAGTCCAACTTGAAGGGTATTCCCAGATTTCTTTTCTCCACAACACACTTCGCGCTTTTTCTACTTTACTGAACCCCTTCCTAACATTATTACTAGAGTCGATAACCGCGCAACTATCAATCTAGCATGCGTTTCTACCTCCTTTCAGGAGTATGACGATTCTATTGTTAACCATTCGTTATGTGATCTAAATATCATGTTGTACATCGCAATTTATAGCTACTGAGTATTTTCCATTAGCTGCTTACAAATTTTAGGCTTATAACAGATACAAGTTATTGAAAACACAAAACAATCTGGTTAATTTGCGGTCAAACAGTCATTCTAACGCTGATTTTCATCTCTTCTTTATTTTTTCTTCATCAGTCCT